>JAKOOJ010000014.1:3804705-3889705 GCA_022577455.1 Arizona elegans | reverse complement strand
GGAGAGAGAGAAAGAGACAGAGAGAAAGAGAGGAGAGCGAGGGAGAGAGAGAGGGAGAGGAAGAGAGAGAGGGAAAGAGAGGGAGAGACAGAGACAGAGAGGAAGAGAGAGAGGAAGAGAGAGAGATAGAGAGAGAGATGGAGAGGAAGAGAAAGGGACAGAGAGGAAGAGAGAGAGACAGAGGGAGAGAAACAGAGACAGAGAGGAAGAGAGAGGAAGAGACAGAGGGGAAGAGAGAGGGGAAGAGAGAGAGAATGAGACAGAGAGAAAGAGAGGAGAGAGAGGGAGAGGGAGAGGGAGAGAGAGAGAGAAAGAGACAGAGACAGAGAGGAAGAGAGAGAAAGAGACAGACAGACAGAGACAGATGGAGAGAGAGAGAGATGGAGAAAGAGGAAGAGAGAGAGAGAGAAAGAGAGAAAGAGATTAAAAACTAATCCAATTCCCCTTCAACCTCAAGCCACAAAAGAAATCATATGAAGTGATATGAAAGATGATAAATCCTCACCGAGGTGGGAGTTTCGCCCCTGTCCCTTAAATGCACACCTGTGTGGATATTTGCAGCAATTTGCATAACCCAATTTCCTCTGGAAAAGCATTTTCCCTTTTGACCTGAATCTCGGATCTCAGAAGACAGCTAACACAATCACACCTTTCCGTGGTTTTGTGGGGCAGGGAGGAGGACTGGAGCCTGGAGACACAATCTCTGTAAGGAAAGGCATATTCTGGGGGCCAAGATTTATTCTAGAGACCAGCTTGAAGGAGCAGGACAAGGCTGGATAGTCTCTGGAGGACTGGAAGTCACAGGTTATGGTTTCGGGAGATACCTACAGTAGACCTACAAAGGACAAGTCGCTAATTTTAAGTAGAAACAAATGTGTGAAACAGGATTTTCTGTTTAGAGTAAGAAGGACTTTCAAAAGAGTTAGACGAGCAAGAGCTAGATAACCTGAGGCAATACAGGTAGTCCTCAACTTATGACCACAATTGAGCTCAAATTTCTGTTGCTAAGGGAGACATTTGTTAAGTGAGTTTCACCCCATTTGATCACCTTTCTTGCCACGGTTGTTAAGTAAATCACTGCGGTTATTAAGTGAGTAATACGCTTGTTAAGTGAATCTGGCTTCCCCATTGACTTTGCTTGTCAGGACGGTCACAAAAGGGGATCACATGACCCCAAGACACCGCCACCGTCATAAATATGACTCAGTTGACAAGCATCTGAATTTTGATCACGTGACCACAGGGATGCTGCAATGGTCATAAGTGTGAAAAACAAGTCATAAGTCAACTTTTTTTCAAGTTCCCATTGTAACTTCGAATGGTCACTAAATGAATTGTGGTAAGTCAAGGACTACCTGTAAAATGATAAATGTCTGGCAGAAAAAGCCACTGGTTTCTAGTCGTTTACTTGAAGCAGGAAGTAATTTTTTTATTCGATTTGTTAATTTGATTTAATTATGGGTAGGTCTCACCTTTGACACACATACAATAGTGGGTGGAATTATTTCCGAAAGCCTTCCTCCATTTCCTGCATCTAAGTATGCTTTTGTGTCCTCAGAAAATTGTTCTTGAAAGTTTAGCTAAGGGGCTCTTTACAAGGGAAAGGGTAGCTGTACATATATGCTATGATTTCTGTGTATGGCAAGATAGTAACAGTTAGCCATAAAGACCAGAAGGTATTCCGAGAGTTTGATGTGGCTACAAACAGCAGGTTGCCACCATTCCCTCCATGAATGAAAATGTTGGTTTTGTCTAGAAAGGCCTTCATCATCATTCTTCAAATATTCTTGGCAATGGGCCACTTGGAAGAAAGAGGCGGTACTTCTACCCAATCCCAGCTCTGTTGCTTTTACAGAAGGTAGAAAGCTGAATTTGCACATTGTTCTTCACCCAGCTGAAGATAGCCCCTTGTAAGAGATGACCAGGCTGAGCCCAAGAATGGGGTCAAACGCGTCATCAGTCTCGAGTCCCTTCACGCCCATAAGAGATCTAAGTCCAGCCCACCATGAGTTCCTTATTTGCCGCCAATTTGCTTTAACTGTTAGTAGTTCGGATTCTTGTAGAGAGCTTAAGCTTACAATAAATCGTTATGCCTATTGGAACTGTCTAGATCTCTTGATTTCCCTGGAGCTGGACACCTCTTCCAATATTTGTGTGGACCACAGTTTTCATTCTCGAAGCCCATTCTGACAGCAAATTATGAAAGAAATGATTGAAATTCTCAGAAAGGTCACTGACGGAGGAAAAATAAGTATATTCTTAAGAAATTATTTAGATGGCCATAGCAGTGACTCTGAGAATATTCTGACTGACAGGAGCTTTGAAATAGAAAGAGGTCTCTTTTAGCCTTGTAAGATCCATCTTTAAGTGAAAATGGAATTCGATATTTCCTGCCTGTAAGGAATGGTCCTATTCAGATTTTTGCATTCGTGCTACAGCCCTCCATATTTATGTCCAACAACTATCAGCATCTGTGGAGGAAAATCCCTGGAGACTGGATGAGGAAGGCAAAGAAAGACCATGCAAGAGACCTGCTCAGCTGGATTCCTCCTTCAAGACAGGTGAAGACCAAGGCTGCGCAGAACTTCAAGGGGATGATTCCATCAAAACACCTCTTTGAAATCCAAAACAGGGACCTGTTCAAAGGTTCTTCCTTCCTGGGTCACCAAAAAAGGAAGATCCTTTGAAACATCACCAAGTAATCCACGAGAAGTGATTAGGGGTGTTTCTATTTGTTTTCCAATGACATTCATTGCATGCCTCACAAATGAAAGTAAATATATAGGTGTCCCAGGATAATTTTGTAGGATCCAATCTGGGTTGGCAACCGGGAACTCTTCCACGCTTTCAATCTCATGCAAGAACCCCATCATCAAGGAACGTCTCTCTCTCTCTCTCTCTTCAGAATATGAGAGAGAGAGAGAGAAAGAGGGAGAGAGGGAGAGAGAGGGAGAGAAGTTCCCTGAGGATGGGCTCCAGTTTAGCCCCAAAGCTTGGAAGAATAAACCTTTGTTCCTAGTGACCAACCCAGATTGGATCCATTCTTTGTATTTTTGTTTGCAACTTTTAATTGTTTGCTACTGGTGAGTTGCCCACCTGAAAAACAGGTCATTAATACGGAACGGAACGGAACGGAACGGAACAGAACGGAACGGAACGGAACAGAACAGAACAGAACAGAACAGAATAGAGTAAAATGACGGAGTTGGAAGGGACCTTGGAGGTCTTCTAGTCCAACCCCCTGCTTAGGCAGGAAACCCTACACCACTTCAGACAAATGGTTTTCCAACATCTTCTTAAAAACTTCCAGTATTGGAGCATTCTTTAATACTTTAATACTTTAAATGAATGAGTGAGTGAGTGAATGAATGAATAGTGTTGGACTTGGGTCTATTATTGTTGTTATTCTTCTTATTAACAGCTTTATCTCTTGTAAGAAAGAATAGGATAAAGAGTACATCTTATTCTTATAAACAGTATCTTAAGTTGTGCCGTACAAAACCCATAGAATTTAATTAGCACAATATAGGTGTGCAACTATCCTGAGTTAGCATTACTAAGAAATGCATCCTTGATGCTTTGTCCTTCAGAAGACATCAGTACAATAATTCAGAGTTCAAGACTTTCTGACCAACACTTTCTCACTCTTGGTGGGAAGAATCTCACCCACTGTCCTATCCCCAAAACAAACAAGCCATATTCCGGCTGAGATTACTAGGTGAAAGCAGCCACCATGCCATGGTTTTCTTTGCCTATTATTACTATAAGTCCTCGATTTATGGCCACAATTGAGCCCAAAAGTTCTGTCGTTAAATGAGACATTTGTTAAGTGCATTGCGTCCCTTTCTTGCCACCATTGTTAAGTGAGTCACCCGGTCGTTCAGTGAATCTGAATCACTTGACGTGACCCTGGGGACACTGCAACCGTCATAAATAGGAATCAGTGGCCAAGCGTCAGAATTTTGACCACGTGATCATGGGGATGCTACAACGGTCGTAACTGTGCAAAATGGTCATTGGTCACTTTATTCAGTGCCGTTGTCAGCATTCCAGCGCTGACATATTAAAGGAGAGGAGAAGCTTGAAATTTGCCTACTTAATTCCTTTGAAGATTCTGTTTCCTTGGAGATGGGAGGAGGGGGAGACATAGCTGTGATCTGGCGGAGATGGGATGAGGAGAGTGGCTTGGAAGATAGCCAATGAGACACAGAGAATTGGGGATCGGAAAGGGAGGACTTGGGGGGCAGAGGTCAGTGCTGACCGCGAAAGAGCCAGGGACAGATCACTATGCTCAATAAAGAGAAAATTTCCTCAAAGATCGGCAGTTTGGAAATTCATTTATTTTGAGATAGCATCGAAACCTGACAGACAGTCAGCCGTTGTATCTTTGAACAATCACTAAATGAACTGTTGTTAAGTCCAGGATTACCTGGACTCCCTCAGTGAACACTGTTGTTCAGCTTACTAAAAATATACCACTTATTCATATCTATTAGTCCATCTTCAATACCCTATCGCTGTGATGGTGAACCTATGGCACACATGCCATAGCTGGCATGCCGTCGCCCAGGTCAGTGCAACCATGCACCAGCCAGCTGATTTTCAGTATGAGCGGGGGGGTGGAGGGAGAATGGGGGGTTGTGGCGTACCCCCCACAGCGCATTTTTGGGCCCAGAAGGCTGCAGGGAGGCCTACTAGGCCCAAACCAGGACATGAGGGTGTGGCCGCCCCCCCCCCTGGCCTGTTTTTGGAGCAAGGAGGCTGTAGGGAGGCCTACTTAGCCCAAAACAGGGTGAGAGGTGCGTGTGCATGCACTGGGGGGAGCATTGGGGGGTTATGTGCATATACGTGGGGGGCACGCATTGCATTATGGGTGCTGTTGTGTGCACACACGCTTTTGGCACACAAGAGAAAAGGGTTAGCCATCACTGACCTACCAACTCCCTATCCCTATTGCAGTCAATCATTCAATCAGTGCAACTCGTCTACAGGCACCTAAGTACTCTCTTCATTCAAAACTCCTTTTTATTATCGCCATCTTTTTCTTTTTTTTTTCCCCACTCGGTTCCCCATTTATGAGGAACCGACCCAAGAAGACATGATCAGAGGATCTCTCTTCCAAGGGCTTAAATCCCTGTTACGATTTAGCGTCTAGCTGTGTACGTTTTGCTCGGTATTAACATGTTCAATGGAGCCCTTTGATTTTTATTTTTTTTCCCCCTCTTCGCCTTTTTCCTTTTCCTTTTTTTTTTTTTTTTAATCTAGATGCCAGGAGCTGGTGAATATATGCTTCATAGCTTCAGATAAACCTTTTGTTCTTCTGGGGATGATCAGCTGATACGGCAGTCGGAGAGAGAGGGGAAGAAGAAAATTCACAGGGGTTCCACAGTTTCAAAAAGTCAAATTACCTCTGAGCCATAGCATTGCAGTTAATTTAAATTATATAGAATGAAATATATATATATATATATATATATATATATATATATATATATATATATATATATACACACATGTATATATATATTACACACACACATACATGCGTGCATACACACATACATCTCTCACTCACATGCATGTGTACATACATAAACACATAAAGACACACACAGAGGCTCCCCCCACAAAACATCTCTACTGTCAGGACTTTTAATGAAGCCCCAGTTGTGATGACACTAAAGCAGGGAACGCGACGGTGGGATAATTATTTGGCTCCCTCGCAGCTGAGTTTCACAGATGCATTATTAACGGCGCATTCCATGCCATAACGAGCACCGAATGTACATGGGATTCGCATCCGCCATTAGCAGCTTGGTGCAAACCCAAATGAGTGTTTTCACAAAAGCACGCCAAGGTTGTGAAATTCCAACGAAATTCTTTCTCGCCGGGAAGGAAAGGTGGAGTGAGGGGGGGGGAGAGAAGAGAGGAGGAGGAGGAGGAGGAAGGAGTGCGAGCTTCCATGACCGGCTGTGTCACCTCTCCAAGCACCCGGTGCTCTGAACGAAGCACCCTGGGAAATTACAAAATCAGAAAGCATTGATTTCTTTAGTTCCTTGCCCCTCCTCTCGGGCGAAAGAGGGAGAAGGGAGCTGCTCTGATAAAGAATTAAGGAGGAAATGTAATAACCTAATTCTTCCTCAATCTTCTGGGCTCCCCAGACTCCCACCCGGGGTGCACTCCCGGCTCCTGCCAGCCCCACCCGCATCTCCGTTGCCTTCCCTTCTTCTGCCAAGCAACTGCCTGGCTTACAAGAGAAAGATTTGCTCCCCAAAGTCCAAAGAGGGTTGGTTTGCATTGGGACTGCAACCGGGTTTTCAGGAGAACCAGAAATCCTGGGCTGTCCTTTTGATAGTGTCCCATCGGTGGCATTGAGATACGCACGATATCAGACCTCCGGATTTTTCGTCGGGCCCTGAAAACACACCTATTCCATCTAGCTGGCCTGGCTTGATCCCATCCTCTCAGTTTTAATTGAATTTTGGTTTTAATTGGGTTATTTTTAATATCTTGGGCCGAAATTATTTAATTGTTTTTAAACTGTTTTTAAATTTTGTACGCAAATGTTTTATCCTGGCTGTACACCACCCTGAGTCCCGCAGGAGAAGGGCGGTATAGAAATAATAATAATAATAATAATAATAATAATAATAATAATAATAATAATTGATCTCCTTCTGCATTCACCCTTAAAAACCATCCAGTTTAGGTGCCTAGGCTGGAAAGGTTTTCTCAACAGAACACAGCGTTACGGAATAGGGAGCTATTAATAATTCTTCCTCAAGCCACATTAAGTATGGAGGTATGTGGGAGAGAAATGCTCAGGAGAATTCAATGAGGAATTGTTTTACGCATTAGGGATGGAGAAGGATGGACGGGGTAGCCTTCATGACAATGAAAGTCAGAATCGCTCAGAATGGGATGGACAACGTTGGCCTTTTTCTCTGTCCAGCGCTTAATAATAGGAGACGCATATTACAAAATAATCATTGGTGTTCTGGTCGCTGGCGACTTTTCTTTTTAAGAAATCGTTTTAAGAAATTTGAGAAACTCAGCAGAGCCAATTCAAATTTCTGTTTTCCCTCTTCCATTTTTTTTTCAGCGTGGCCCAAGATTTTTTCTTTAAAAAAAAAGAAACCAGGCATGTTAAAATGCCCGTTTTCCAAAAACAATCTACAGTCATGGATTTCTGACCAGTTTCTGCCACTGTACAGGACACCAAAAAAATCCCTGTTTGATTCATTTTGCTATTACATTTTTTGCAAAATTCAGTTCGGCCTGCCACAATGATAACCACTCCTCTGAGCAGCTGCCCAGCTCCAAATTCTCAAGTGAAGACGTCTAATCTTGGCCTGGATATCAGAACATGAGCCTTGCCCACTAAAAAAAAAAAATCAAGTCTGTTCCCTTAAAATTAAATCTTGACTTGTTTAAATCTTTCAAATTGTCTTCCCCTGCAAAAGAAGCATGTTTGAGGATCTTATTACTAGAGTGCTTGAGAATTTCCTCTTAATATCGCCTAGTGATGTTTTTGAGTTGATAGTCTTGTGGAAAAAATGGAGAAATGGTCTACTTGATGAGCTCTTGTCTTCGGTTAACACATTTTTCGTCATGATGAAGATTCCTGTTAGCATTTTCCAATTTAAATAAGCCAATTGGAAATAATTCTTTCCGGAAGGATTTTACAGAAGTCTGGGAAATCAGAAAGACGGTAGACCAACAGACCAACAACAGTATATCAGCAGAACAGGATTTCCACAAACATCTCTAGGCCATCTTGAAACTTAAGTAGGTGTTATAAGAATATATCTGTGGAAAAATTCACCTACTTTCTCTTCTCCTTTGAAACAACAATTTGGAAAAACATTTTTTTCTTTCATCAAACTAAAGGGGGAAATGGAACAGGGGAAAAATGCAAGATAATTTTTCTGCTTAGTATTTAGTCAGAACAGTGTTTTCCAACCTGAGAAAGTTTAAGAGGTGTGGACTTCAATTCCCAGAATTCACCAGCCAGCATGCTGGCTGGTGAATTCTGGGAACTGAAGTCCACACCTCTTAAACTTGCTCGGGTCAAGCGATACCGAGTTAGAACACCGAAATTGGCAGATCCCAAAATTAACAGATGAGGTCATAACGCAGTAAAAGTAAGACTATCGAACAATAACTGAACTACTTTCTTTAGACTTTAACGACGTGTTATGCTTATATTCTGTCAGCGGGTGTCACTGCATTGCAGCAAGTGGCAAGCATTTACCCCCAAGCAAAGGTACCGGTAACTTTGTGTAGCCCAACCTCTTTTCCCTTTTTATACTTCTAAGCCTGCATTCATAAAACACAGTTAACTTGGTTACGGGAGTTCGGCCATTTTCTGGGTTCACACATTAGACTGAACCATGACTTGTCCCAGCTTCTGCCAACCTAGCAGTTCGAAAGCACGTAAAAAATGCAAGTAGAAAAATAGGGATCACCTTGGGTGGGAAGGTAACAGGGTTCCATGTGCCTTTGGCAATTAGTCATGCCGGCCACATGACCACAGAGACGTCTTCGGACAGAACTGGCTCCTCGGGTTTGAAACGGAGACGAGCACTGCCCCCTAGAGTTGGGAACGACTTGCACATATGTGTGAGGGGAACCTTTACCTTTACAGTACTTACAATTTTTGAACAGAGCGATCCAACTCAACTGCTGTGGCTAACAATCATTGACAGATCTTTTAAAATCCCTGTTAAGACATCATCATTCATTACTACATATATAATGACTGAGGTTATTGAGTGACCCTAAGAGGTTATCTCCAGCCACTTTCCAATCTGCCCCATGCATAATTTTAAAATAATTTTTAAAACCCATTACAAAATAATCATGGTGATCTGGTCACTGGCGACTCATCTTTAAGAAATCATTTTAAGAAATTTAAGAAACTCAGCAGAGCCCATTCAAATTTCTGTTTTGCCTCTTCCATTTTCTTCAGCGTGGCCCAAGGTTTTTTCTTTAAAAAAAACCAACACATTTTAACATGCCCATTTTCCAAAAATGATCTACAGTGATGGATGAAGACCAGTTTCTGTTGCTGAAAAAAAATCTGCTTGATTCATTTTGCCATTACATTTTTTTTTTTGCAAAATTCAGTTCAGCCTGCCACAATTATAACCACTCCTCTGAGCAGCCTCCCAGCTCCAAATTCTCAAATGAATTTGCACCATACATAATTTTAGAAAGAGATCACCTTTGCAGGTTTTTTAAAAAAATTATGGAAACCTCCAAAGAGCTCTTTTGAAGTGTCCAATAGTATCCTATCGTTGATACCAGCTTCCACCAGAATATAAGGCACTGAGTAGAAATGTAATAAAATTCTCAACAGCTGCAACCAGCTACTACAACTATAAGAACTTTTAGGGGCAATTCCATCCATGGTTTTAAACCCTGATGATGTCAAAATACCAACGCGTGCAAGTGGCATCTTCAAAACTATATTATTATTGTTGGGTACCTGCATCCTGATTTTTGAACCAAGTACACAAGTTGTGAGAATTGTGAGATAACATTGTTGTGGACATTTTTCTCTTGCCCTTGAAAGACACCTGTGGTGATGGCTGGAATTCACCAAACTACTTCACAATTTATTGCATTGCATTTCTGTCTTTCTAAGGGTTAAAGGCGAAGTGAATGAGCTAATTTAATTTGTCCTTTGAATTTAGAACACAGGGTCTAACAGACATCACCAAAGGTTTTTCAAAGCTTCCCCAGAGGCATCTGCCAACACTTATGTAGGCTTTAGAAGTTAAGATGGATCTCAAAATTTTGGTACCTAAAGAACCTGGGCCTTGTTTTTGCCCATTTACTAGGAAAGCCCTTCCTTCCTTCCTTCCTTCCTTCCTTCCTTCCTTCCTTCCTTCCTTCCTTCCTTCCTTCCTCCCTCCCTCCCTCCCTCCCTCCCTCCCTCCCTCCCTCATTCACTCCCTCCCTCACTCCCTCAATGATAGCATGTTTCTAGGTTCTATCATATCTCAAGACTTAAAATGGACACCTAACATCAAAAAAGCTCAACAAAGAATGTTCTTTCTGTGCCAACTCAGAAAGCTCAATCTGTCCAAAGAGCTGCTGATCCAGTTCTACAGAGGAATTATTGAGTCTGTCATCTGCACTTCCGTAACTGTCTGGTTTGGCTCTGCAACCCAACAAGACAAACACAGACTTCAGAGGATAATTAGAACTGCAGAAAAAACAATGGCTACCAGCCTGCCTTCCATTGAGGACCTGTATACTGCACGAGTCAAAGAGAGGGCTGTGAAAATATCTACAGACCCTTCACATCCTGGACATAAACTGTTTCAACTTCTACCCTCAAAACGATGCTGTAGGGCACTGCACACCAGAACAACAAGACACAAGGACAGTTTTTTCCTGAACACCATCACTCTGCTAAACAAATAATCCCCTCAAAACTGTCAAATAATTTACTAAGACTGTATTACTATTATTCTTCTCTTCCTTACTAGTATCTATCTCGTCCCACTTATTACTATAACCAGGTTGCTTGTATCTTTCAATTATATTGTTTTTATTTGTTTCCTAGTATGATTTGTATTAGTAACATTGACTATCACTAAGTGTTGTATCTTTTTATTCTTGATGAATGTATTTTATCCTCTATATGTACACTGAGAGCATATATACCTAAGACAAATTCCTTGTGTGTCCAAGCACACTTGGCCAATAAAGAATTCTGTTCTATGTGGGGACAATTCTTGGGATGTTAAAATTCTTCTCCAGCATCTACTTGATCTTGAACTAAAACCCATTTCTATTGTCTTGTTTTTTAGCAGTAATATCAAAACAGCATAACCAAACTAACATGGATGGAAGGGATTATGAGGTTTCCTTTTAAGATCTACCTCCTTTTGTTCTTTGGCCAGATTCTGTACTTCTTGAGGTATTTACCAAGATGAAAAGAGCCAAGACTGAGAAAGGAACCTCAAAAGTTAAAGGGCTTCTAGACAGAATAACTATTAGCAAAGATAGACTTGCTTAAAAATCTGCACCACAGCATGTTAATTTAAAGGGAAGGGGTTCCTTTGTGACTTTTTTTTCCAACATAAAGGCCAAAAGCTTCATTAAGCCCAAATAAGTTTGCCTCCCCTGGGGAACCAGTGACCTATGCCTTAAAGGGAAAATTAGGGGCACCTCAATACAATTTATTTTCGATTGCAAATTGATGATTTTTTTTTTAAGGCAGAATGTTAATGGGACTCGGTTGTTTTTCCATTTATGCACCCAGATCAGTCGGTTTTTTTCTTTTTCTTTCAAACTGCTGCTGAGAATAATGATTTCTAACGTGATAAAAGGTCTTCAAGATACACCACAGAAGGAAGAGACTAATTTATTTTTCTGGGAGCCAATTTAGAAAGGAACCCTTGTATTCATCTGCATCAGGAATTCCCAACCTCCTGGCCAGTAGAGGTCAAACTTCAATCATGAACAATGACAAAAAAAAAAAAAAAATCCAGCAAATCCATAATCTCCACTGGGGCTCAACCAGATGTGGGATTCACATATTGTAGCAACCGGTTCGGCCAGCACCGGAAATGTGAGCACGCGTGTGTGTGCGGCGTCATGAAACACGGCAATTCGCTTGCACGCGCCATCCACACATGCCTGCGATGTCAATCAACACGGCAATTCATTCGCTATGCTCAAAATTGGAAATCAGAGAAAATACCTTTGGAAGAAGAAGTAATAAAAAAAAATTAGATTGTGCAGAAATGAATAGATTAACTCTGATGATTAAAGATAAGGAGGAATCAGAATATTTTAAAACATGGAATTATTTTTATAGTTGGTTGGGAAAGAGATATAAATGACTAATACCGTAATTATGTATAAACGATGATTACAATATTGATTTAGTAATGAAATGTTAGAATGGTTTGGATGAAGATGAAGATAGAAGAAACTTATGGAAGATGGAAAAGCCTAGAAGATAACACCGAGAAGTCACAGGGAAGGGAGGATTAATGTATTAAATGTTTGTTTGCCGCAAAACATAAATCTAAATGAATGGGACCAAATTTGGAACAGCAACCTTAAAATGACTAGGGCGATAACCTATAAGGAAAATCAATACAAGATGATTTACAGGTGGCATTTAGCACCAGCCAGGATCACAAAAATTTATCCTAATACGAGTTCAAATTGCTGGAAATGTGGCCATCAGCAAGGCACCTACTATCACCTTGACCTGTGCCCAAGTGAAAAAATTCTGGAGGATGATACGGAAATGGATCTCGGAAATAACAGGAGACACTATTGATTTAGAACCAAAAATATTTCTCTTGGGAATCCTGAAAACAGAATATGCAAAAAAGAAGAGGTACTTCATTACACACATAATAACAGCTGCAAGAATCTCTTTCGCCCAATATTGGAAAGAAAAAAAGTTACCACCTGAAGAACACGTAATCAGGAAAATATTGGAGTGCGCCGAAATGAACAAACTAACACTAGAAATCAATGATAGACAGGATACGGATTATTATAGCGTGTGGGATATGTGGTATGAGTGGTTAGAGAAAAGAAAACAAAAGTGAAGCTCGAGAGAGCTTAAAATTTAATTCAATAATTAATTTATAATGGTTATATAGAAATGAACAGTACTACCTGTAGCACCAACTGCAATTGAGTATAGATGTAAGAATATGTAAATTACATGTGAATAATATGTATATATATCTACAAAGAATTATGCATTACTATGGGTAATACCCTTCAAATTAAGATAATGTAACGAGGTAATATTATGTAAATAACAAGTAAATAATATGTATATATGTATTAACACCATGGAACCGGAAATGTTGGAATTGTATTATAATACTTTCACAATAAAATTTTTTTTAAAAAATAAATAAATGTTTGTTTGTCTTAAAAAATAAAAAAAACTCAAAAAAAAAAAAAAAACCCAAGGCAATTCACTCACGTGTGCTGTCCACAAATGTGTCTGGTATCAAAAACACAGCGATATAGGATGGGATTGCACCTGGGTGGGTGGGCGGGTAGATGGGCCCATCCACAGGTCGCCACTACCAGTTCGCCCGAACCGGTCTGAACCGTCTGAACCGGTCTGAACCGGTTGAATACAATCTGGGCTCAACCCTGATTGTATTTTAGGGAACCAGGGCATAAGACAGAAAGGTTATTCCTTGGGCCCTCTCATATAATTTCCATTGTATTCAATGGGATAAACAAGCTGAATTCCCAGGTCTGTGGAACCCAACTTCTTCCATCTCTGGCTTCTAGAACTTTCTCTGATCAAATTTTGTGGCAACTTGGCCACAAAATTTAGACAAACTTGGCTGTAGGAGCATAAACAAAATAACAAGTTCACCATGTAAGTCCAAGGATATTAATCCAAATCAGCTGCTTTCATTCATTCATTCTTCCATATTTGACTATAGCTTAATGGTTTATTTGAAAGTAATTTACCTTCCTTGTTGCACATTTACAGTACTGCTGCAGGCTAACGAAGTCATGCTCATATCTACAAGTGTGTCTGGCTCAAAAGGAAGAATGCATTTTCTTATTTCTTTAGACATATGTCATGCAGCGTCATACAACTTATATAGGCATCCTCTCAACAAACAACTCATGGGTTCATACAAGATAAAACAACAACACTGAAAAAAAATGATTGTAAAATTTCTTAAAATAAGCATACAGTACATTGCTTTCAATCAGTGTTTTTCAAATTTGGCAACTTTAAAGATGTGTGGACTTCAATTCCCACAATTTCCCAGCCAGCATGCTGAGTCCACTGAGTCCACTCATCTTAAAGCATGCTGGCTGGGGAATTCTGGGAATTGAAGTCCACGCATCTTACAGTTGCCAAGTTTGGAAAAACAGTTATTTAAATGGCTGATGAGCACATGTTGGTGTACATATCTGGAACCAGGGGTGAAATCCAGCAGGTTCTGACAGGTTCTGGAGAACCGGCAGCAGAAATTTTGAGTAGTTCCGAGAACAGGTAGCGGAAATTTTGACCCGGCAAATACCACCTCTGGCTGGCCCCAGAGTGGGGTGGGAATGGAGATTTTGCAATATCCTTCCCCCAGGAGTGGGGAGGAAATGGAGATTTTGCAGTATCCTTCCCCTGCAACACCCGCCAAGCCACACCACGCCCATCAAGCCATGCCCACAGAACCGGTAGTAAAAAAATTTGGATTTCACCACTGAAATGGGTATGTCTAATTTAATGAAAAGAAGGACTTGGAGTGACATGATAGCAGTCTTCCAATATCTCAGGGGCTGCCACAAAGAAAAGGGGTGTCAAGCTATTCTCCAAAGCACCTGAAGGCAGGACAAGAAGCAACGCATGGAAACGTATCAAGGAGAGAACCAACCTAAAACTAAGGAGGAATTTCCTGACAGTGAGAACAATTAATCAGTGGAACAACCTGCCTCCAGAAGTTGTGGGTGCTTAAAAACTGCAGGTTTTTAAGAAGAGATTGGCCAGCCATTTGTCTGAAATGTTATAAGGTTTCCTGCTTGAGCAAGGGGTTGGACTAGAAGACCTCCAAGGTCCCTTCCAATTCGGGAGAAGGGTGGTATAAAAAATTAATAAATAAACAAACAAACAAACAAACAAATAAACAAACAAACAAACAAATAAATAAATAAATAAATAAATTCTGTTATTCTACATTTGAAATTCAATTGCCTTTTTTTCTTTCATGTTCGCTGCCAAGGTAGGTCTGGGATCACCTGCCCCACGCAACAATAGGAGGAAAAGAGGTGTCACCCAACACTACACAACTTTTTTTGACATGCTCCTCTCCTCAAATTTGTAAATAACCTAGAAGAAAAATTCCTGCTTCTTTGTCAAACGAAGGTGATTTAATAGAAGAAATACCATAATTTAAATCCCACCCAGTTTAAGGCTGAGACACTGGCCCATGATAGTGTAGAAATTTTTACATCTGTCTAAATTGTGCAAGGTGATCGGGAAGTTGTGGCTGTGGTGCATTATATACACCCAGCCTATTCACTGCTTCTGCTGTCTAGGAAGTGAAACACCAATTGTTCTTAAAATCTCAGTGGTATTTTGTCAATATTTTTTATTGCAGCAAAGCAAATATAAATATTTTATGGTAAACGGAGGGCCCAAAATAAACAGTTTAGTAAATAGATATTACATTACAAGAAAGGAGCAAAAAAAAAAAAAAAGCATCTGTAGAAAAATGTTTGCCGTGTAATTATTTTTCCTAGTTTACATTCACTCGCGACATGCTACTCTCCCTCTCTCTCCCTCTCCCTCTCTCTCTCTCTCTCTCTCCACCGTTTTTGCTTGTTCTAAATCTTCTTCCTTGTTGCTATTATTAAAACCTTTAAAAGGTGCCAAATCTTAAATGAGGAAAAAAAAATGATTTGCTAGAAATTATTCATATCACAGTGAGCCTCTACTAAACCTGGCAGGGGTGCAATATTTTCGGTGAAATTAACATAAAATATACAACTGCAAATTATCCAGAAAATAGCTATGTTCTTTACAACACGCATTTACATTCAAGAGAGAGAGAGAGAGAGAGAGAGAGAGAGAGAGAGAGAGAGAGAGAGAGAGAGAGAGAGAGAAAGAGAAAGAGAGAGAGAGGAGGGAGGAGGGGTCGAGAAAGAAATGTTTCACTTATGGTGGTTTTTTTTCCCTAACACAGAGTTGCAAATAGATTTTTTCCCCCATACGAGATCCAAAAGGGAAATGAGCAGCCTTCCATAAGGAATATGGCCTTTAAGGATGATGTTGAAAAAATAACGCGGCTGAGCAAAATAAAAAAAAGGGGGGGTGGAAATATCAGCCCAAAGAGAATTAATACTGACCACAATCAGCAGAGGACAATTTTAAGTGTACAATGTCGTTGAGTTCGTTTCTAGATTTAGTCCTCCTCTCCTCTCCCTCTGCACACAAAAACACTTTTTCTTCCTTCCTGCTTTCCTTCCTTTCTTCCTCCCCCAAAAAAGGTAGTGCTATGTAAAATGCAAATCTCGCTGTAAATATTTTATTAAATTGTTGCATGCATCCCAAAAGCTATAGGTCTTAATTGAGAGGAGGTTATGTTTCCAGTCAATATATGGAAATGGAAAATGCTAATTCATGTTTTTCTACTTATGAAAAACCCTAGAGGACGGCAAAACCGCAAATGCACTCAACTTTAATATTATAAATATAATTTGGCTCTCTCTTTGTAATCCCCAGTGTGCTGGCTTTTATCTCCCAATGGCTTCAAGAGTTTTTTTGCACAGACACTTTTACATCATCTGTACAGGAAGTCAACCTTCAAGGCCTGCCAGTTTGGCAGAGAAGCCAGCGGCTAAGTAATATTGAAAACAGGAACTGAAATAAAATCTCCTTCGCGCAGGAAAAACAAGCCATGAATGAATTCTGAGCGCGGTCCAAGCAATGTTCAGACATGGAGAGGGGGATGGGGGACAAACGAATGCAGCTTTGGGAGCCAACTCTGGCTATGGGTCTTTTCCTTGCAATTAGCAAAGTGAGTAGCCATGGCGGTTTGTCCTAACAAAAGGAAAACAATTAACCTTCTGGCATCCTCTCCATCCGGGAAGTTCAGAGCTTCTTAAAGATGCAGTCATCATGGAATCCATGGGCAGGGTTTTACTTGGAAGTAACCAGTGGTGGGACTCAAATAACTTTAACAAGTGGTTTGCCCAAGGTCAGGTTGGCTGTCGGTGGGAGGTGTGGCCCATCCCTGTCCTCCAGCTCATCCATGCGGGATGAGCCTCCCACGACAGCCAACCTGACCCTGGGCGAACTGGTTGTTAAATTACACCCCTGCGCTGCAATGGAGAAATGGGCAATGGAGTGGCCGGCACAAGGGAAGGTCGAGGAGTAGGGAGAAGAAAGAGGCAAAGCGGCCTTCCCCTTCCCTCGTGCCAGCGGCTCCATTGCCCGATTCTCCATTCTCCAGCGCAGCGCCCAGGATCCACTTCGATAGTGAGGGATGGGTAATTTAACCACCGGTTCGCTTGAATTGGTGCAAACTGGCTGAATCCCACAACTGGAAGTAACCATTTAACACACACATACCAGTGGTGGGTTGCACCCGGTTCGGACCGGTTCGCAAGAACAGGTAGTAAAAACCGGTGGGAGGCCCTGCCCACCGCCCTGGATGTCATCATCGGCGATCTGCGTATGTGCAGAATCAAGACGCACACGTGAGCAAAGCCAGCGCACATGCGTGATCCCGTTGCGAACCGGTAGTAAAGGTAAGTAGAATCCACCCCGATGCACACAGACATACAATGATACGAAAAGGATGATGAGACCCTAGAAAAGGTGCAGAGAACAACAACAAAGAGTTTTTCAAAAATAGCCTGGACAACCCTTTGACCAGGATGGCATAAGGTCTCCTGTCTTAAGAGTTAGCCATTGCAGGCTAATTCTGCCCACTGCCAGCAGTTTGATCCTGATGGGGCTCAAAGTTGACTCAGCTTTCCATCCTTCTGAAGTTGGTAAAATGAGGACTTAGATAGTTGGGGACAATAGGCTGACTCTGCAAACTGGTTAGAGAGGGCATAATTAAGTACTATGAAGCAGCATATAAGTCTAAGTGCTATTGCTAATTCAATAAAGATAAGTCATGTCCGATTCTAGGACGCAGTGCTCATCTCCCATTTCTTGGCCAAGGGAGGCAGCACTGTCCAAAGACAATTTCCATAGTCATGTGGCCAGCATGGTCACCTAGGTGGCTCAGTGACTAAGACACTGAGCTTGTCGATCAAAAAGGGCGGCAGTTCAGTGGTTCAAATCCCTAGTACAGGTCTCCTGCATGACCTCCTGCATGGACTAGATGACCTCCAAAGTCCCTTCCAACTTGGTTACTGTTAAATATGTCAAAGGCACATGAAGTGTTATTACTTTCCCACTGAGGTGGTGCCTATTTATCTATTTGCATTTGCAAACTTTCAAACTGCTAGGTGGGCGGGAGCTGGAGCAAGGAATGGGAGGTCACCCTGTTGCGAAGAGCTTGGGTCTCAAACCCAGACTGTCAGTTTTCCAGTGGACAAGCTCCGTGTCTTTAACTAATGAGCCACTGTGCTCCCTACCAATTAAATACTCAAACCTTTATAAATATAAAAACAGACGTTGTAATACGTGTGTTGGATTTTCGAGATGACCAAAGGATAAATATGTTTTTTATTACAGACTGTATAACAACTTCATTAAAATATCACCAACCAGGAATTATTTGGGTTTGTGGATTGGATAGGACCCCATGTTTTCCTGTTTACTCAGCTTACTGACTTCAAGGAAGAGGGGGGGGCAGAAATAAGAATTACAGTGACATACACTGCAGCACGAAGAGGAGCTGAAATAAAGATTCGACCCTCAGGCTTCTTCGAGGCTTAAAAGGAAGCGAAGGTGCCCAAAGGTATATTTTTCCTTCCAACCAAGGTAGATGTTTTCTTTAGAAAAAGTAAGCAACCGATGGAAAGATTTAATGTTTTTAACCTATTTCAAAGCTCGATCAAAAACGCCTTTTTGCCTTGCACTTTAATTTCGAATGCTGTTTTTCTAACTATCAGTCTGGACTTCTGACAAGAGCGTTCCTGAAGGGGTCTCAGGGGGAAGAGGAGGAGGAGGAAGAGAAGGGAGGGAAGAAGGGATGAAGAAGAAAATAATGACCGAACGAGACAGAGCCAGAGGTCGGGGGGGAAAGTTCCATAACTTCTTTTGGCTTCTCTCCTGTCTACATATTATCCCCAAAGGAACGCAGCTCTGAAAAAGCAGATCTCCACCCCTGCATTTGGACATGCCTGGAGATTACATGACCCTTGAGAAAATGAAACGACAATTCCAAGGATTTGCAGAAAAAAAAATTAAAAAGAAACGGTCAAGAACAACAGGCCTCTTTCTTATTTTATAAGAAAATAAAACTTCCACAAATGCTTTCAGCTCCTCTTGAGCCAAAGAACCTGGAGGCAATTCTTTTATTGGGAATCTCATGTCTTAAAGGAGAGGATTGGAAATGGACGAAGAAGAAGGGAGTCAACCATCAGAGAATGCTGAGGTTTTGCTACCAGAGGTCACTCAACCAACTTTGTGTGCGCTAAACTTTGAAAACGGGAGAGTTTCTTTCTGAATGACTATTATTTCAACCTAGAAATAATTTTCTGGCAGGGAGAACGATCAACCCAGGGAACAGAAGTTGCCTTCAGAAGTTGTGGGAGCTTCATCACTGGAGGCTTTCAAGAAGAGACTGGACAGCCATCTGTCAGAAATGGTGTAGGGTCTCCTGCTTGGGTGGAGGGTTGGACTAGATGACTTACAAGGTCTCTTCCACCTCTGTTATTCTGTATGGTATGGTTCCTCGCAAAGGGCACCCAGTGAGGTTTCTCCAGTAGGAAATATTTAAATTCCAAACTCTGTTCAAGAAGGAATAAAATTCCAATTCTGATCTGGTGCTTGGATTTATAGATGGGATAAGATTGAAGTCTTCGACTTACGATGACAACTGAGCCCAAAATTTCCACTGTTAAGTAAGACAGCGGTAAGTTTTGCCCCACTTCAAGATCTTTCTCGCTACAGCTGTTAAGCAAATCACCGCAGTTATGACATGGTTATCCAGTGAATCTGACTTCCCCAATGATGTTGACGGACATTCTCAACCATCCAGGTCACGGCTGTCCCAAATGTGCTTTTTACAAAAGGCAACCGGATTTCCTTCGTTTTTCCTTGAAACATTTTCAAGGAGGAAAAAAAAACCCAAGAAAGACCAGTTGCCTTTTGAAAAAAAAGCACCTTTGGTATTGTCGGAAGGTTGCAAAATGACCCTGGGACAGGGAGTGCAACTCTTAAAAATGAACCAGATGCCAATTGCCAGAATGTCGATCACGGGGATGCTACAGTGGTTGCAACAGGGGTGGGTTCTACATTTTTTTACTACCGGTTCTGTGGGTGTGGCTTATTTTGTGGGTGTGGCTTGATGGTCATGTGACAATTCTTTAGGATTTAGCAGGGTTACTGGTCTACCAGGCTTTTAACTGCTTGCAGAGCTGTACCGGTCTACCCATTTATTTTTGCAGGCACTGATCTATTCATGTATTTTTGCAGGCACTGGTCTACCCATTTATTTTTGAAGGCATCGGTCTACTCATTTGTTTTCTTTTAACACTGATCAACTGTAGGACGGCCCTTTGAAGCCCTGCGGCAAGAGTTTTTTCCCTCTAGCAATCAGCTGGGACTCAGGAGGCAGCAATAGATTGGGGGTGAGGCCAAATAAAAGGTAAGAATAACGCGGAGCGGGGGGCGGGGGGGCGGCAGAACCGATTCGGTGACGTCATATCGTCACCGCTACCGGCTCGGCAGAACCGGGCCGAACTGGGAGGAACCCACCACTGGGTTGCAAGTGTGAAAAACGGTTATAAGTCACTTTTTTCAGTGCCGTTGTAACTTTGAATGGTCACTAAATGACTGTTTGTAAGTCAAGGACTATTTTGTATTCTCTTTGAATGCTGTTTCATGCTTAACTTTTTCCCAGAGTCGGGTTATCTTCAGGTGCATAAAAAGCTGGGGGGTTTTCTTATATTAAAAAAAAAAAATACACTAATACAGCCGGTCTTCGATTTATAACCAACATTGAGCCCAGAATTTAGGTTGCTAAGCGAGACATGTGTTAAGTGAGGTTTGCCCCATTTTACGGCTTTTCTTGCCACATTTGTTTAAGCGAACCTCTGCGGTTGTTAAATTAGTAACGCGGCTGTTTTAATGAACCTGGCTATCAGGCCTGGAAGCCATCTTTTGCATTGGATCTTCAGGCCTGCCACATTTAATCCTGTGAGAAACTGGGAGGGGGGGATTGTATGGAGTATGGGTGATATATAGTCATAATAACATTCCTTTCTCTGAGAGTCAAGGACATCTTGCCCTGCACCTGGAGGAGTGTGACTGGGAGGTATCTCCAGTTGGGACGGTTCTCTGATTGGACCATGTGATGGACATGTGGGTGTTGGGCAGGGACTTGGACTTCCCTTTGGGTGGGGAAAACCTGGAAGCTTTCAGATTCGGGTTTTCCCAGATCTGCCAATATGACATCTCTAATAAAATGGAACTTGGAGGAACTTCCAGCCTTGGAATTTTCTTTTGTTAGGGGTGTTTCTTGGAATCCCGACATTGGCTTCCCCATGGGCTTTGCTTGTCAGAAGGTGGCAAAAGGGGAACATGTGACCCCAGGACACTGTCATATTTATGACAACCGTTGTCCAGCATCTGAATTTAAATCACGTTTGACCATGAGGATGCCGCAATGGTCATAAGTGTGGAAAATGGTCATAAAGTCACTTTGTTCAGCGTCGTTGTAACTTCAAACAGTCACTAAACAAACGGTTGTAAGTCAAGGACTACCTGTAGTACCATAAAGATTTCTGGCCAGTAGAACTTGAAGCCCAAAACCAGCACCCTCAATTGCACCAATCGGGACTTAAGAGCTTCCGAGTGGACGGTGAATTGAAACCTGGAAAATCTGTGAGCGTTCCAGGCTGTGACAAGCGATATTAATGCCTCCCACTTTGACTCAATAAATCAAAACAGATTTAGAGGAACTATTAAGACTCATGTCAAGAATCCACACTTCACTTTAATAACTCCCTATTAACATATTTAACTGCTGGGCTGTATATTTTAAACATTTCTTACTATTGGGTATATGAGTAATTAGCAGCTTTTAAGAAATGCATTAATAATCAGAGAGACGTGGAGGGGAATACTGAATACGGAATAAGCTGAGTTGGAAGGGATCTGGGAGGTCTTCTAGTCCAACCTTCTGTTCAGGCAGGAAACCCTATACCCGTGTTGGCGAACCTATGGAACGCGTGCCGGAAGTGGCATGCAGAACCATCCTGTGCAGGACATGTGACCTCGCTAGCTCCTCTTCCGTGTTACTGTGTGCACACATGCGCCAGTCAGCTGGCCTTTGTGCATACGGGAGTGTTGAAACCCGGAAGAGCAGCGTTCCATCGTGGATGCACGCGACGGTACCTGAACTTCCAGGTTTCTGTCACACACATGCGCGACAGCCAGCTGTTCGTCAGGCGTGTCTCTGCGCTGGAAACTGGAGGTTTGGGTGCCGCGCACGTGCACGATGAAATGCTGGTCTTCCAGGTTTCGGTGCCCCTGCATGTGGGAACGCCAGCAAGGCCGCGTGGTCCAGGCAGGATGGTTTTCCGTGCCACTGTTCGCACGCGGTGATGTGAAAAGTTAGCCATCACTGCCCTACACCACTTCAGACAAATGGTTGTTCAATCTCTTCTTTAAAACCTCCAATGTTGGAATATCCACAACTTCTGGATGCAACTTGTCCCACTGATTAATTGTTCTAACTGTCAGGAAATTTCTCCTTAGTTCTAGGTTGCTTCTCTCCTTGGTTAGTTTCCACCCGTTGCTTCTTGTCCTGCCTTCAGGTGCTTTGGAGAATAGGTTGACCCCCTCTTATTTGGGAAAAGGTAAAACATTTAGAGGAACGTTCACTTTTGATGTTTTTAAAGGGGGGGGGATAGAATTGTTGAACAGAGTGGTGCTGAGCACTTAAATGCATTGTAGGTTTGGAGAAGAAACGAGCAGAGGGGTACGGAGAGGGTATTAAAAGAGCAACGATGTGCATAAACAAAGAACGAGAGAATTCCCATCTCTGAAAGGTTTAGAGCAGGGCTTTCCGACTCGATTTCATTGAGGGCTGCATTAGGGTTATGTTTGACCTCGGGGGAGGGGGCCAGAGGGGCGTGGCCATCTTGACATCACTCATATCGGAGGCGCCTGTGGTGGCCTGAGCTCTCTGCCAGTGGAAACGGGCTCCCGAGCTCTGTTTTTGGCTGGGACGGTGTCCTGCAACCCTCTGCCAGCTCAGGGAGACATGTGTGGCCCCCTCAAGCTCTGTTTTGCTGGCAGAGGCACTGCGGGCCAGTCTTTTGTTGTTTCCAAGGTGGCCCGGCGGGCCAGATCTAAGCACCCCATTGCCCAGATTTGGACCGCGGGCCTTGAGTTTGACAGCCCTGGTTTAGAGGGTGCTCAAACTACAACCCCATGGAGACATGGATGTGCCTCCAAAGGTCCTGTGGGATAATCAGGACTAACCAGACCCTGCTTAGCTTCTCAGCTAGGCAAAAATCCTCTCAATGCTGCCATCTAGCTAGGTTGCCGTCCAAGAGCTGTTCCCGCAGTTGCTGCCGAATTTGTAACTTTTAATATAACCGAAGGGGGGAAATTAATAAATGTGTGGTTCTAATCATATTCTTTCAGTGTTAAGCAATTTCATTTCATTTTAATTAAGCTTACATTTCAGTTCAATCAAATTCCAGGGTTTTTTTGTCCCGATTTTGCCTGCTTTAGGGAAATGCATCTTCGGAAGGCCAAGGGTGGATCTTAATCGAAAATCATTTGAAGGTCATGGGTGGATAGGTGAGTCTGGGAAGCCAGGCTGGGGACATGATCAATGGTGGGATTCAACCGGTTCTGTCCGGTTCGGGCAAACCGGTAGTGCCGACTGTGGTAGGCCCCGCCCACTCACCCAGCCATAATGCTGTCATATCTAGCCACGTTTTGGAGGCTGTGTGCATGCGTGGGAGGCACACGCATGAGCAAAGAGCATGCACGGAAGGCCAAGTATACATGGAAGATGGAGGCATGTGCACTCACATATGTGAACTGGTAGGGAAGGGAAGTGAATCCCACCTCTGGACATAATGTTGGACGATAGGAATAATGGAAGACCTAGCTGGTATGGGAAACACTGACGGGGGTCTTTACAAGTCTTTAGAGTAGGGTTTTGTTTTTTTTTCAAATCTGGATTTATGGAAACCAGAACTGAAATTTATATGCCAATTTATACCAAGCTCCAGTTGAATAATTATTTCAACTTCTCGCATTAACACCGGGATGAAATATTACTGGGAAACTTCTTAAATCATCTACCATTGACACTGTAAGATCTCCCCCATGACCAGGAACCCTCAGGGCAAGAAGAGAAATTCCAAGGTAGACTCTATGTCTGTGAGAATCCAGCCAACGGTGGCTTATCCAAATAAGCCAGGATTAATTCAACCACAGTTTAGTTCAAAACATGTGAGCCCAGTCTTCAAAAACATGCCGCCTGCGACTCTGAGAAGTTTTAAAGGCAGTGGGAGGGAAAAAGACGTAGGAGGGTTGCTTTCAAATACGAATCACATTCTGTGTTTCCTACCTGTAATAGCATTTTTGCTAATCCTCCTCTCCAGTAAGGTGGGGGTTGGAAAAGAGTGGAAGACCTCACCATGGGGAACAGGAACTGCACCTATAAGAGACAGGAGGCAGAGAAACTCAACTCCTCCCCACGTGGCAAGGAGTCTTCGTGGATGAATTCAAAACAAAGTCCTGCCATGTGCAGAGAAGGTAGGATGGATGTCACGGGGTTAGGAGGAGGTCTAGGAAAAATAGCATCACGTATTCCCTTGCCCTCTGCCTTCATCCATCCTGGCCATGGAAAGGAAAGCCCATGCACTCACCATTCAGAGGGAGGGAGGGAGGGAGGAAAATGGATAGAGAGATGGAAGGAAGGGAGACAAGAGAGATGGATGGAAGGAAGGTGAATAGAGGGAAGGAGGGAGGAAGGAAGGAAGGAATGGAGAAGGGGATAGAGAGATGGAAGGAAGGTAGAGAGATGGAGGGAGGGAGGAGATAGAGAGATTGGAGAAAAGTGGGTAGAGGAAGGAAGGAAGGAAGGAAGGAAGGAAGGAAGGAAGGAAGGAAGGAAGGAAGGGGGAGATAAAGGCAGAAGGAAGATGATAAAAGAATGGATGGAAGGAAAGTGGATAGAAATAGGTAAGCAGGTAGTAAGGGAAGGAGGGAGGTGGAGAGAAGGAGGGGATAGAGAGATGGAAGGAAGGTAGAGAGATGGAGGGAGGAGAAAGAGAGTGAATAGAGGTAGGGAGGTAGAGAGGGAGGGAGGGAGGGAGGGAGGGAGGGAGGAAGGAAGGAAGGAAGGAAGGAAGGAAGGAAGGAAGGAAGGAAGGAAGGGGGAGATAAAGGCAGAAGGAAGATGATAAAAGAATGGATGGAAGGAAAGTGGATAGAAGTAGGTAAGCAGGTAGTAAGGGAAGGAGAGAGGTGGAGAGAAGGAGGGGATAGAGAGATGGAAGGAAGGTAGAGAGATGGAGGGAGGAGAAAGAGAGTGAATAGAGGTAGGGAGGTAGAGAGGGAGGTAGAGAGGGAGGGAGGGAGGGAGGTAGAGAGGGAGGGAGGGAGGGAGGGAGGAAGGAAGGAAGGAAGGAAGGAAGGAAGGAAGGAAGGAAGATCACATTTCCACTGGATCTTTCAAAGTGTTTCAAAATGTTGACCCCTTTCCAACAACGAGCTCCGCATTTCCAGTGCTATAATGTTGATTTAGATAACCACACGTTCTGTTTTCCCCGATCTTTTGATAAACCTTTATGCCATGAAATTGAAAGGCAATGACCCCAACCAAAATCCCTAACAACCAGGCTATCTTTGCATACTCCGATCCAAGCAAATGCTCTCTGCTGGAACGGGTAGGGGAGGGGGACAACAAGAAGAATTGAAAGACCGTCCTTGTTCTAAATCGGGAGTAACGTTATACATCTAAACTTGCAACTTAACGGGTTCGGTGGCAATCGAATAAAATCTGCTGCAAAAGGCCCTTCCTAATGGGCAGCCTTGTAGCTTCATAGGCCAGTTTAGAGGCTCCCTGAGGCTCACAGTTCAATTTCCGTTGACCTTTAATTAAAGACAATACACTAAATTGACACCAAGAGATTTAAAACTACAATATAAATTTGGCTCCATAACTAGCATCCAAATAATTTTTTTGTTTTTTTTGGTTTGCCGCTTCCTCTTGCTTAAATGTAACGATTTAATAAAATTTTTAAAAAAGGTTGTTAACGACATGATAAATCTTAACTCTCCATCCTTAAAAGAGGCTGAATTTTTTTAAAAAAAAGCTTCGCTAGAGTTTTGCACCGCTGTAAGAAAATAACCGAGAATAGCACTACGGCTATCAAGAATGTTTCTCCTTTGTCTCTGTCCTACTAGGGCAGTGATGGCTAACCTTTTTTTTTCATCTCATGCCAAAAGCGGGAGGAGTGTGGAGGGCTCGTGCGTGCGCATGCCCACACCCATAATTCTATGCACCCCGCCCCCCCCCATGTATGTGACCCCTGACACTCCCCCTGCTTCTGGCACGCGATGGCCCAGTGGGCCCGTTTTTTCACTCTCCCCAGGCTCCAGAGCCTTTCTAGGAGCCTGGGGAGGGTGAAAACAGCCTTCCCTGCCCCCACTCCTGGTCCCAATTGAAGTCGCCAAATGGGCCATTTCCTAAAAAGGCTCTGGAGCCTGGAAAGAGTGAAAAACGGGCCTTCCCCAACCCCCTGGAGGCCCTCCGTAGGTCAGAAACAGCTTGTTTCCTAACTTCCAGTGGACCCAGAAGGCCTGAAAATCAGTTGGCTGGCGCACACATGCCCGCCGGACCTGAGCTCAAGTGCCCACCGATATGGCTCCGCTTGCCACCTGTGGCACACGTGCCATAGGTTTGCCATCATGGTACTAGGGAGTTCAGACAAGAAGTACCAGTCATGAGGAGTAGAATGCACCTTGTAGGAGATGACCTGAGGGAGGGGTCAAATGTGTCATTAGTCTGGAGTCTCTTCACACCCACAAAAGAGCTATACTCTCCCCACCCCCGCCCCAGTCTGGCCTTTACAGTCCAAGAAACTTGGGGGGGTTCTTTCTGAGATGTTTGCGACACTCGTATTGCTTCTGCAGGCTAAATTGTCTCTTCTTTGACCATTATCTAGTCTGAGGGCCCCTTGGTGCTCTCTGAGCTTGGTTGTAACAGGGTAATGTTACGTAGTTTGGGTAATGAAACATCTGCAAGAAAGCAGCCAAGCTCAGAGGGTACCAAGGACTCCTCATTTCAATCCTGAGCTACAAATATTCTCCTATATCCATGATGGCAAATCTATGGCACAAGTGCCAGAGGTGGTACACAGAGCCCTCTCTGTGGGCACATGCGCCGTTTCCAGCTACTCTTATGATGTCCGGTGCACATGGTCTTTGCAGGCACCGAAGTGCTGGAAAATGGCCTGAAAATGACCAAAAACGGTCTGAAAATGGCCCAAAAAACAGCCAAAATCAGCCAAAAAACAGGCATGTGGGCACTGGCCAGTGATCTTCGGGTTTTCAGTGGTCTGGTGCATGCAAAAACCAGTTGGCCAGCACACATGTGCATGCCAGAAACCCAAAGTCCAGCTAGCCAGCATACTCAAATGCATGTGCATTCTGGTTTGGGCACTCGGCGCCAAAAAGGTTCGCCATCACTGTCCTATATCATTACCAAATCTGCAGTTCCTCCCACTTCTCCTGTCTTTCAAGGAAGGACGTTCTCTCAGTTTATTACAGTAAGGTGGTATGACTAGTTTTTACAGGGTGATATTGATCTGCTCATACCTCAAATGCAAACGACTAATTTCTCTTTCTTCCCCTGTTTTGACCAGAGATCTATGGTGGTACATTGAATAGTCATTTCTCTCTCTATATCTCACTAGAGAAGAATTGTGCTAACAAAAAAAAAAAAAAGCTTCAGCAGCCCAGGGGATATGTGACGGTGACGTATGCCTGGGACTGATCTCAAATGATCATCATCAGAGTAAATTGTGGTTATTTTAAACATAGCTTGATGGACCAGGCCTGATGGTTCGGCCCACTGGTAACAAAAATCCTAAGCTATGGTTTATAAATCAGAAGGACTGGACGCTCACACAATGTGTTCCACTAAAAGCAGAGGAAAAACACATTGTGGTATTACTCAATATCAGGGGTGTCAAACACGATTTCATGGAGGGCCACATCAGGGTTGTGTTTGACCTTGCAGGGGATGGGGGGCATGACCAGGGTGGGCGTGGCCAGCTTGACATCACTCGTGTCGAGGGGGCGCCTGTGGTGGCCTGAGCGCTCTACCAGCGAAAACGAGTTTCTGACCTCCGTTTCGGCTGCGACGGCCTCCTGCAACCCTCTGCCAGCAAAAACGGAGCTCGGGAGGACCTTCCTGAGCTTCATTTTCACTGGCAGAGGCACTGCAGGCCAGTCCTTCGCTGTTTCCAGGGTGGCCCCATGGGTCAGATCCAGTGGTGGGTTTCAAAAATTTTTTACTACCGATTCGGTGAGCGCGGCATGGCTAGCTGGGCGTGGCATGGTGGGCGTGGCAGAGGAAGGATACTGTAAAATCTCTATTCCCACCCCACTCCAGGGGAAGGTTACTGCAAAATCCCCATTTCCTCCTGATCAGCTGGGACTCGGGAGGCAGAGACTAGATGGGGGTGGGGCCAGTCAGAGGTGGTATTTACCAGTTCTCCGAACTACTCAAAATTTCCGCTACTGATTCTCCAGAACTGGTCAGAACCTGCTGAAACCCAACCTCTGGTCAGATCTAAGCACCTCGCAGGCCGGATGAGGGCCGCGGGCCTCGAATTTGACACCCCTGCTCAATATGGAGATCCAGCTACTGATTTCATAAATTTGCTTTAATTTAGCAGAAGCTGAAGTTCTCCTCAAGGTTTCCTGATGTTGCTTGGGTGGAAAACAAGGGAATGTATGTCCCGGGCAAAAACTGCCTACCTGAAAAAACTCAGCACATCAAGGACACAAGGGTTCTTCCCCTTCAGGACAATCCTTTTGTTATGTTTGTGTAATCTCAGATTGATTTACATAGGAAAACGCTAAAGCACACATTCTTCTCCGCTATATTGTGAAGTGCTATAATCCTGTGAGGGTTTGGACCATATGGCTATGAAAAACCAAAGTCAGACACCCAGTGGCTTTTCCTTGGTGTTTTTCGCAGTCGATGAAGAGAAAGCACTCTTGGAAATTAAAAAGTTATACGCTGGGTCTTCCTTTCCAAATATGGTGTACAGGTAGTCCTTGACTTACGACTGGTCATTTAGTGACCGTTCAAAATTATGATGGACACCCCCCTCCTCGAAAAGCTACTTAGGACATGGTTTTGAAGTTCCAACATCAGACACAACACAAATGAAGGTGAGTATACGTGTCCCAGGATATACGTGTCCCCCTAACTATGCCAGACAGACGAGGAGGAAGCTAACCACCAGACTGCAAGAACACAAGCGAGCGGTCAGATGAGGAGACCCAAACTCATTGGTAGCCTCACACTGCAGTGAACAAGGACACACATTCAATTTTTCAACTACTAAGATTGTTGGACAAGCGGGTACAAAAACAGCCAAGGACGTGATTGAAGCCTGGAAAACAGGCCCTTTGTCGGTCAACAGAAGTGCTGATTTACCACCAGCCTATCAAATACCGTGTTTCTCCCAAAATAAGACCGGGTTTTATATTAATTTTTTGCTCCAAAAGATGCATTATGGCTACTTTTCCATTTAGGTCTTATTTTGGGGAAAATACTGTACTAAATGCCTCCATCTGCTGACGATCTTAACTGGGGTTTATTTTGGGGGTAGGGCTTATATTACAAGCGTCCTGAAAAATCATGCTAGGGTTTATTTTCCAGTTGGGTCTTATTTTCGGGGAAACAGGGTACAAGAAAACAACCAAGCTCAGAGAGCACCAAGCACTCACAATTACATGACCTCGTTTTGAGAGTTTAACAACTGGCCTGCATGTATGATCATTTGCAGTGCCCTATGGTCATGTGACTGGAATTTACAGCAGTTTTGGCATTTACTTCCAATGTCCTGCCCATAGCTAACAATGGCTTCACTTAATGACTGCAATGTTCATTTAACGACTGTGGGTGGTTTTTTTTTTTCACTTAACAACCATCACAGAAAAGATGATCAAAACCAAGTCTGGTCATGTGATCAAATGTCAACCAATCATAACTTCCATCTGTCATTTCCAGGCTCAATTCATATAAGTCTCAACTACTTACTTAAAAAGGTCCAAGATAGCAGATTCAAAAAAAAAAATTCACACCACTTTTACAATGAAAGCTTCCCTTACACACATGCCTACATAGTGTGCAAACTTTAAGGCAAGAGTGTGCCTCATTAATTAGCAGATGTTGATGGGTAATCCAACCTCACGCTAACTCCAGGCTAGTCACAGCTCAACGCTCGCACACCCGATTTCAGAAAAGGTGTTTGATTCCATCACTTCCTTTTCCTACCTTCGTATGCAAATTCCAAACCACTTGGAAATGTTTAAAGACGGCTAATCACAGCCACCTATGAACCACTGATTTAGGGGGCTGAGAGGAATTTTTAACCTGGTTAAAAAGGCGCAAAAACAACAGGACGCTGAGACGACAGCCAATTACGAATGTATCAGGCGACATGGAAATGTTGACACAATTGCCACAAAAGATGGATTCTTTCCTTATTCAACTACTAAATGAAAGAAGGGTGAGGGTAAAAAAATTTTTTTAAAAAAGTGACTGAATATATTAAGGAAAATTATGTTTTACTCCCAGGGACGTCAGGAAACAAAGCATTGTAGCATTTGATCCAATGCTCTCCGATTGAAAGGATAAAAACCAGGGGTGAAATGCTCCCGGTTCGGATCGAATCGCCCGATCTGGACCGAATCGCCTGATCCGGTAGCGATGGCGGCAGGTGGTTCAGAGAACTGTTAGCAAAAATCCCGGCTGCCCCCCACCCCCGATGCCCAGCTGAGCCATGTGATCATCAGAGGCTTTTTTAAAATTATTTTTAAAACCATTTTTTCTACAACATCTTTGGCCGAAAAAATGCTTTTAAAAGTTTTTTTAAAAAAGCCTCTGATGATCGCGCGGCTCAGCTGGGATCGTCAGAGGCCTTTAAAAGCATTTTTTAAAAAGCATTCTCCGGCCAAAGAGGTTGTAGAAAAAATGGTTTTAAAAGTTAAAAAAAAAAAAGTTGGCCACGCCCACTCAGTCACATTACCCCTCCAGCAAGCCACGCCCACAGAACTGGTAGTAACAGATTTTACATTTCACCACTGATGAAAACACATACACAGAGGGAGCAAAGAAAGAGACACCAATATTTTACAAAATCAACTTTGTTTCCAGAAGGGGCTGCACTAAAAAAAAAAAAAAGGAATATAAAGCCTGTAAACCCCTATTCCTAAATAATACAGATTATGTTCCTTTATTGATTTGTATCCCAACTGTATTGTTTTTTTTAAATAAATAACTCAAGGTGGTAAACATATCCAAAACAACATCCTCCTTCCAGTTTCCCTACAAGAACCCAGTGAGGTGGATTGGGCTGAGAGAAAGTGACTGGACCTGGTCACCCAGCCATCTTTCAATGCTAAGATGGAACTAGAATTCCCAGTCTCTTGGTGACTGGCCTGAAGTCACCCAGATGACTTTCATGGCTGAGGTGGGACTAGAACTCCCAGCCCGAAATCACCCAGCCAGCTTTCATGGTTAAGGTCAGCTTTGAACTCAGTTTTCTTGTGATTGGCCCTAAGACATCCAGTTGGCTTTCATGGCTAAAGCAGGACTAGAACTCCCAATCTCCTGGTGATTGAGCCTAAGTTAGCTAGTCAGCTTTCATGGCTAAGGCAGGACTAGAACTCCCAGGCTCCTGGTGATTGGCTCAAGTCACTCAGCTGGCTTTCATGCTTAAGGTGGGATAAAATCAAGAACTTTGTTTTTTAAGTGCCTTCATCCTAAATTATAGTTTTTTTTTTTCCTCAAGTAGGTAGTAGAACGAAATACATATGATTTCTTCTTAGAGTAGTGTAATCATGAATAAATAACAGCTTTCAGGAATGATATCTCTTCACTCAAAAAAATATTAACCCCATGTTCTCAACCAGTATCCTTTTAAAAGGGAGTGGAGGATGAAAAGGAGGTGAACAGATGGTGAATCTCCTGAAATACTTGAGATCTCATTTAATGCTAGCTCTCCTCTCAAGCTTGTCCACAAAAAGCCAAATCAGAAATGTGTTTCTTGTTTCCTCAGCCGCTGCAATTTCTCAGTGCGAAAGAATTCCCACCTAAAAATCCTGCATTGGATAATGAATACATCAAGAAACAAGCAGATGAAACCTATTTATTATTCACAGCCAATTAGCGTGTCTGCTTATTCAAAACATATACGGATTTCAAAATAGGAAACACGGTTTCAGTCAATTCTTCCCATAGATTTTTCCTTTGATAATTTCCATTATCTCAGGGTTTGTTAGTTTTTTTTTAAATCAATCCACCCCACAAACCCCAGTCAAATTTACTGCTAGGATGCAAAGAATTGTGTTAAGACTGAAGAATAGGATGTTTTCAGTGGGCGTGTCAATTTGTAATATTGTCAATATCAGCGTAGGCCTTCCACCTTCTCTAGCTAACAGAAGGTGCATTTGTTGATAGATAGATAGATAGATAGATAGATAGATAGATAGATAGATAGATAGATAGATAGATAGATGATGGATAGATGAGAGAGAGAGATCTGTCTGTCTATCTATCTATCTATCTATCAATCGATCAATCAATCTATCAATCGATCAATTGATCAATCGATGGATTGATCAATCAATCAATCTATCTATCTATTGATCTATCTATTTCTCTCTCCCCATCTATTTACTTACCTACCTATTGCCTGCCTGCCTGCCTACCTACCTATTGTCTGTCTGTCTGTCCTATCTATCTGCCCACTCACTCTCAGTGACACTTGGTGACTTACAAAAATAAAAAAAAACTCAATATACAAATAATAAAAACAATAACCCATCACCCCCCACCCCCCGACAACAGCAATCCATCAAACAAGCCACTCAATGGGCCCCATCCCACTCTGGGTTCCCCAAGCCCGTTGGCCAAACCAGGTCTTCAGGACCTTGAGAACGAGTGTCAAAGTGGGGACAGTAGTTTAATCTCTATGAGGAGGATGTTCCAAAGGGAAGGAGCCACCATGAAGAAGGTCCTTCTTCTGGGTCCGGTCAGATGGACCGCCTTAGGAGACAGGACCTGCCACATTCCCTGCTTTACTGTTCTGGTGGGTTGCGTGATGTAATCAGGAAGAGATGGTCCTTCAGATAACTTGTCCCACTGAACTGAACTGCACATGGAAACAAATTGGCAGCCAATGCAGCTCCCGCAAGAGGAGTGCACACATGGCACTCCTCTTTTGCGCAAAAACATGCAGATCACTGCATTATCAACAGGGGGTTTGGGAGAACCTCTAGCTAAGATTCTGTGCAGTTCAGAGAACCCCCAAATCCCATTCCTGGCTGGCCCTGCCCACCCTGTCCCTCCCCTCCCAAGGCAGTAGTCCCCATGGGGCCTATTTTGGATGCAGGAAAGTGGAGAGCACGCACGGAGGCTCGGGGAGAACGAAAAACAGGCCTACCAGAAGTTCAGGAAGGCTGGAAACAGGCCCATTTCCGGCCTCCAGAGGTCCTCCAGAGCCTAGGGAGGCTGTTTTTGCCCTCCTGGAGGCTGAAGGAAAGCCTCCAGAGCCCGGGAAGGGCAAAAATGCCCCACCACCTGCTGTGGTGCAGGCGGCCAACTAGGCCACGCCCACCATGGCCACGCTCACCCAGCAACAGAGCAGAGAACCCCTTGCTAAAATTTTTGAAGCCCACCCCTGATTATGAACCAATTGGAACTCCTAGATGCTTTTCAAAGCTAGCCCCCATGTAGAGCATTTAAGGGTACCAAGAAAGTTTACGGAAGTAGGAAGATCATAGGGTTCCTCTCAAGTTCAAATGTTTGCTATGGGTCATGTAATATTTTAGAGGTATTGAGACTGCAGTTCCCAAAATTGCTAGCTATCATGGGTCTTCAATTTATTTTGCAAATGATCTGTCCAACACCAATTTGAAGAAAGGACCAGCTTCTACAGATAAGATCTAGGAAATAAGACAGCAATCTCCTTGAATGCTATTAGATCCTGGATTCCAGCCAAGATATTTAAATTTTATATTTCCTTCACAATTAACTTAGCTCTTTCCCAGCTTGGGACTTTCTAGTAGATTGGGATTCTAACTCCTAACAGTTCTAAAAGTCCTCATGGGATGATGGGTGCTGTAGTCTCATAGATTCTAGAGAGCATCAAAAGGCCATTCGACTGTGCTCAACACAAAGTCCTCAGAACTGTCCAATTCAAAGGAACAACAATGTGAAACATGATTTAATTAAAGAATACTGGATAGAGATTTAGAGTCTGTAATGTATCCATAATTAATTAACACAGTCAATTGTGAAGTCCAGAAATATGTTCATTTTCATGTAATGCTTCAAAAACCATCTGTCACGTTTTAAAGTTTAGCTGTCTTAATTCTTCCATGGTGTCCGCTATTCTTTTCAGTATCAATTTCAAATTTCCCCAAGCCAGAGTCTTCTGTATATGCTGGAATGACAACCTCCATAATCTAAAACTTCCAATAACAACAATAAGACCAATGTTTGCCCACCTTCCTTCAAATTCTTTGGGCTGCAACTGAAAAATATTCTTATTTCTAGGTTCTTTCCTTGATTAGTTTCCATCTATTGCTGCCTTCATGTGGTTTAGAGAATAGATTGATTCCCTCTTCTTTGTGACAGCCCCTGAGATATCGAAACATTGCTATCATGTCACCCCTAATCCTTCTTTCCATTAAACTAGACATACCCAGTTCCTGCAACCGTTCTTCGTAAGTTTTAGCCTCCAGTCCCCTAATCATCTTTCTTGCTCTTCTCTGCACTCTTTCTAGAGTTTCCACATCTTTTTTTTTAATATCGTGGCTACCAAAACTGGACATAGTATTCCAAGTGCAGTCTTACAAAGGCATTACAAAGTGGTGTTAACACGTCATGTGATCTTGATTCTCTACATCTCGGAAAAGGAACTGCTTTGACTTCTTCTTCTTAGACAGAAGATGGGCCAGCTTTCCATCTTAAATGCCTGCACGTTACATACTCCCTTCCTTCCTTCCTTCCTAACTGGGGTGGGAGAAATCTGCATCATTAAGCTTCTCCTATGATCTTAGGTGCCAGCCCGGCTGACTCCTACACCCCCTGTGGATTCAGATTCTGATGATGTCCATCACATCTAACATACAGTAGAACTACAGATCAGACAGGAGACTGTGAAAGGCAGGATGAGGACAGAGAAGTGGGAGCCATTAGTAGGACAGCGTAGGAAGAAAGAACAAAGAACCTAAGGTTTTAATAGAACTTTAGGTTGTCCTACACAATGCCTTAAAAGGGAAGGAGAAAATCACAGGAAAAGCAGAGGGAATTCTAATCCTTTAAAAAATGAAAATATGTCAAAGGAATTCTTTCCATCATGCCTAGATGATAATGCTGTTTTATTTATTATATACAAATAATACATAATAATAAGGGGACGCTGTGGCTCAGTGGCTAAGACACTGAGCTTGTCAATCGAAAGGTCAGCAGTCCAGCGGTTCAAATCCCTAGTGTCACGTAACGGGGTGAGCTCCTGTTACTTGTCCCAGCTTCTGCCAACCTAGCAGTTCGAAAGCAGGTAAAATATGTAAGTAGAAAAATAGGGACCATCTTTGGTGGGAAGCTAACAGAGTTCCATGCACCTTTGGCATTTAGTCATGCTGGCCACATGACCACAGAGATATCTTCGGATAGCGCTAGCTCTTCGGCTTTGAAATGGAGATGAGCACCGCCCCCTAGAGTCAGTAACGATTAGCACATATGTGCGAGGGGAACCTTTACCTTTACTTATTTATTATTATTATTAAAACAGAGGTCATCTCCTCAACCGTGAAAGCCTAGTCTGGAAACAATTTCATTTTAGAGACTTGGTTACAGTTATGAGGTTCGGGAAAGGAGGCTCTTTCATTTGTTTTATTTAACAAAAAAAAAAACACCCCATAGATCTTAGAAGGAAAACAAAGCAACATGTTTCCCTTCTATCTCCTCTTAGGGAGGCAGTCCTTCTGATCATGCACTGAAGAAGTTGGGGAGGACTCCTTATGCCACGACAATTGTGACGCCACAGATACAGATAGCCCGAAAACTCACAGAAGGACCATTCTTCAAAGGGACATGCCTCAGCTGAATCTTCCCGGTGTGTTAATTTTGACGAATGTTAACCATGACTAAGGAGCTCTGCAAAGGAAGGAGACCATTTCTGTATATTTATCAGTGTCCCAATTCCTCATTAGGTTGAAGAATGACTTTTGGTAGCAGCTGGTAAAGGAAAGTGGGTAGAGATTTAAGATTTTAGGGAATGGAGACTCAGATGCCTCGAAGACCAGGAAAAACAGCTGTAGCTACGCATGGAACTCAGATATTCCTCCTATAGAAATGGACATACTGTAAATATAGATATGAATGAGGGAGAGTAAAAGAGATACAGACAGACAGACAGACAAATGGACAGATGAACATGAAGATAGAGGAGAAGGCGGTGGGGGAGAAAGAGGAGGAGGGATAGATAGATAGATAGATAGATAGATAGATAGATAGATAGATGATAGATAGATAGATAGATAGATAGATAGATAGATAGATAGATAGATAGATAGACAGACGGATGATGGATAGGTAGGGAGGTAGGGAGGTAGGGAGGTAGATAGATGGATGGATGGATAGATAGATAGATAGATGGATGGATGGATGGATGGATGGATGGATGGATAGATAGATGGATGTTTGCCCATCTCACCCAAAGCGACTGTGACCTTAACTTCAAGAATCCCAGGAGAACATTTAAAAATAAAAAAAGAATTCCATGCTGGAAATTGGGAGTTGCAATCCCAATGCTTTAAGGGGTCTGAATCAATCACAGAGGAGAAGAGTGGGGAACAGATGCAGCACCAAGTAAGTTCGGACAGTATTTTGAAATGAACCAATAAGGGAAAACTTGATCCATTCCCAATCTCAAAAGGGAAGTAATGCAGAGGAAAAGTAACCAGGACAATGAAAAAAGTAAATAAATGAAAATCAGGAAACATCAGGATTACTCTTCACTCCACACCCTACACTCCCAGTTAAAATAGAAAAAGTATGGCAGATGATTTTCAAAGTATCGTTTTCAGATGAGGAATCTGACTCTTAGCTATGTCTCAAACCATATTTTTTGTTAATGTTGGTTTACTGTTTTCTTTGAATCTCCAGACCACCATTCTATCTCCAGAAACCACTGCTTCGTGAAGACAAGAATAGAAACTTAGTAGATCGAAAACAAGCACAAATTTATGTTTTCCCTGCTATAGATGCATATATTGAAGCAGCAACCAAAACAGGGTGTCTTAACTAAGATTTACTACAAGCTATGATTACAAGATAGGATCCCAAACCAGAAGAAATAAAAGATCTTTTTTTAAAAAAACAAAAATCAAAAGAAACTACACAATCTTGATCCTTGAACATGACTTGAAGGCCTTAATGTGTCCCCTGGACCACAGAGAGTTGAGCTGACAGAGATTAATTTACAGAGAAAAGACTAACCACATCCAACGGTCCATCGGAATCACACCTAAGCAGAAAATGTCCAATCGTCGTCAAAGAATCACAAAATGAAATGCTGCAGACTAAAGTATGAAAGTTAACAGCAACGATTAAGCCCAAGGAAGCAAGGCTGAGGACTTCTTACCAATCATATGATTTGCAACGTGGATCTGTATCTCTCTTTCGTTTTCAAAGGTCATCTGGCACTTGATACACTGGTAAGTCTTCTTCTGTTTAAGAAAGAAAGGAGAAAAATATATTAGGCAAATCATCTTTATTGCTGTGGTAGAATTCTTGGTGTTCTACTATTAACACAGAACTAATTGATGGCTTTCTGAAATGGTCTATATCTGGGATCACGAATCTATGGCACGCGTGCCAGAGGTAGCACGCAACGCCCTCTCTGATAGCATGCGAGCCGTTGCCCAAGTTCAGCTCCGCCACACATGTGCGTATGCCTCCCACCGCCAGCTGGTCTTCAGGTCTCTGCCGTGTATGCACGGGGGGCCGGGCCAGTGGAGGTGGCCACGCGCACATGCACAGGGGATTCAGTCATGGGGGGGGCTATATAGATACATATGTGGGGGCCATGCACACATTGCATTTTCGGGGTCTGGGTGCACACGCACTCTGGCCACTCTATCTGGAAAAGATTAGCCATCACTGATCTATATTATGGTTTCATCTCAATCAAATGGATTAAAACAATAAAACCATGGTTGAGAACTAAGCAAGGAGAAAAGCCACTTAGAACAAAGGAGAAATTTCCTAATGGTGAGAACAATCAACCAATGGAACGCCTTGCCTTCAGAAGTTGTGGGGGCTCCATCACTGGAGGCTTTTAAACAGAGATTGGACAGTCATTTGTCTGGAATGGTAGGGGGCCGTGATGGCAAACCTATGGCATGCGGCCAGAGGCAGCACTCTGTGGGCATGTGTGCTGGCCAGCTGATCTTCGTGGGTGCTGGAGCTCCGGAAAACAGCCTGAAAACGGCCCCCCAAATGGCCAAAAAACAGGTCGTTTTGGGGGGCTTTTTTGGGCTGTTTTCAGGCTGGTTTTTGGGCCATGTTGAGGCTGTTTTTCAGACTATTTTCTGGGCCATTTTTGGACCTTTTTGGGGCTGTTTTTGGCCCCAAAAATTGCCCCCAAAAGACATGCATGCACCAGCCAGCTTTGGGTTTCTGATGCTCCAGCGCATGCATATGTATGCACATGTATGTGCATACCGGTTTCGGCACTTGGTGCTGAAAAGGTTCGCCATCACTGGTATAGGGTCTCCTGCTCAAGCAGTGGATTGGACTAGAAGACCTCCACCAAGGCTCTTTGATGGAGATGAGCTGTGGGCTTGGCCATATGGGCAGCCAACAGAAAGCAAACAAATGGTCAATTGAACAAATCAACCTAGAAATCTCAAAGCGCAAATGAGAAGGATCAAATCGCCCTACTTCAGAGGAATAATGTAAAGGTCTGCCTCTTTGGAGGAGGTTCTGGATGCTGAGAAGTGTGGAAAGTAAGAGGAGAAACACAAGACAACCAGGGGCATGTTGAAGGGACTCAGAATGGCAATGGATGGACCATTGAGAAACCAGAAGGATCAAGTTAAAGATAGATCATGAAAAAAAAAATACAGCTATATGGTAAGTAGATACTATCACCATTAGTGAGTGCAGGAAAAATAGAGTAACCGAGTTGGAAGAGACTTTCGAGGTCTTCTAGTCCAACCTCCTGTTCAAGCTGGAAATCCTACACCATTTCAGACAAATGGTTTCCAATCTCTTCTTTAAAACCTCCAGTGATGGAGAAGGAAGGAAGGAAGGAAGGAAGGAAGGAAGGAAGGAAGGAAGGAAGGAAGGAAGGAAGGAAGGAAGGAAGGAAGGAAGGAAGAATAGCAGAATAGCAGAGTTGGAAGGGATCTTGGAGATCTTCTAGTCCAACCTCCCCACCCACGCAGGAGACCCTATACCACTTCAGACAAATGGTTGTCCAATCTCTTCTTAAAAACCTCCAGTGATGGATCACCCACAACTTCTAGAGGCAAGTCATTGTTCCATCAATTAATTGTTCTAACTGACAGGAAATTTCTTCTTATTTCTAGGTTGGTTGTCTTGATTAATTCCCATCTATTGCCTCTTGTTCTTAATCTTGTTGTTAATCAGTTTGCTTCTTTCAACAAAGCCCAGCATCCAGGACCATTTTCTAGGGGCAGAAATAATCCATCAGTGAGGTGTTTCCAGCTGTATTTTGAAAGTTTGAATGACTTATGTATCTGAAAGCTCACATGAGTTCTGGAAAGCATTAAGATGGGAGTTGTTCCCCATTCAAGAAGGCCATCAGAGTCCAGTGATTCAACTTTGATTTCAATGTTAATGCAAGACCAGCTTTATCAAATCAACAGTAATATTGTACATTCTGCTCCAAAATACCTGAAAAACTGTTGCTGTTGTTTTGTTTTTTTTATAAAGAATGTTTTACTGATCAGTGAAAATATAACACCAGTTGATCTTGGTGCATCTTTCTTTGTGTTCCAAATGTTTTATTCCTTGCAAAAAAACGTGTTTGGTCTTTAAATAAGAGGAATGCGATTGCATAAAAAGAGGTTGAAGAAATCAGATGGTATCCACAGAATAGCTCGCACGTATTCCTTTTGGAAGTAAAAAATACGAATTCTAGAAAACTGCAGCAATCTATATTGAAACATGACTTGATTCCTCCCACTTCCTTTTTATTCTTTTTCCCTTTTTCTCACTTATTATGCATTTCCTGTGCCAGGCTATAGAAGCTTAGCTGGAGAACAAAAAAGAGGCAATGACACTTGCTTGTTTTATTCAATCTGACAAGAAGTTTGTATTTAAAAGTGGCAAGGTTGTACCTTCTTAGCAATGACACAAGGACAAAACGTCTAGGAATGATTAGCATCAGTATTAAAATTTAAAGCAGTCATGTCAGAAAGGAAGAGAGAGAGAAAGAGAAAGGAAGGAAGGGAGGGAGGGAGGGAGAGAAAGAGAGAGAGAGAGAGAAAGAAAGAAAGAAAGAAAGAAAGAGGGAGGGAGGGAGGGGAAAGAAAGAAAGAGGGAGGCGAAGAAAGAAAGAAAGAAAGAAAGAAAGAAAGAGGGAGGGAGGGAGGGAGGGAGGGAGGAAGGAAGGAAGGAAGGAAGGAAGGAAGGAAGGAAGGAAGGAAGGAAGGAAGGAAGGAAGATCACATACTCTTTTCCAGGATGTGCAATCACAAGTCATTAAAAGGGAATTACCAAATCAAACAAAATTATCTCATCTTCTTAGCTGTAGTTGTTTCTCAAAAGCTTCTTTATCGTAATACTTTTCCTCCCATTGTTTACTTCTAAGATATTTTGAGAATTAAAAGCAAAAGTCTCAGTTGCTAAGTTTCCAAGATACCCTGGTTAATACTGTAGTGCTAGAATCCAGTGCACTTCCTACAGTATATTTCACGTCTACTTTTCTTTCCCTTCTGAGTCGAGATACCGAGACAGGCTTGTATTTAATCGAAACATGTACTCCTACTGGTTTTTCATGTAATCTCAACATAGCTTTTCTCCGACTATACCTTTTTTCCCTAATCCTCCACTGTTAGGCTCTGTGTAAAAGGGGAAAAATCAATAATGGATCCAGGAAAAAAAAAGAAGAAGAAGAAGAAAAAGAACTGGTCAAGAATTATAGAGTAGTAACGTCATTCGGACAGCCCAGTTGGCATTTCACATACAAGGCTGGCTGCGTAAAAACCACATTTTACCTGTTGTACTACAAATCAACAAGAGATTAGAAAACAGAGAACGGTGTGTTGTTCAATTTAGCTTCCCCAGCTATCTTTGATGTAGCTCTTTAACAAGAGCTACTGAAATTTACTGTTCTCAGAAAAATGCTATGAGCATTCAGAGGCCCCCTGCCTATAATTCTGAAATCTGCTAAAATCTTTGAGCTGACTTGCAAGCAGTCTCATTCAGAAATATTTATATACACTGAGACCTATATGCGCTCCTTGCATCCGTCTAAAGCAGGGTTTCCCAACCTGAATTATTTTCAGATGTGTGGACTGCAACTCCCAGAATACCCCAGCAATGCAATACAACGCTGGCTGGGGTATTCTGGGACTTGAAGTCCATGCATCTTAGAAAGGTTTAAGGTTAGGAAACACTGTTCTCAAGCAACAGTCAAGGAGAACACGGCAAAAAGGATGAAATAAACAAGAACAGGTGGGCTTCTGTTTCTAACCAGCTTTCCTCATTGGGCAGCTTTCCAGATTTACTGAGCTGACAGCTCCCATACTTAGCCTAATGGACCATGGCTTGGGGACAACATCATCCGAAACAATCTGAAGAATATCAAGTTGATGTTTTGTTCAAAAAAATAAGGAAATGAAGATTTTGGGAGGGGTTTGAATATCCTTCATCTGCAGGTGCAGATTAAGGCTAGAAAAGTATGATGCAACCCTGTTCACCAAAGTTGGAATCTTGGATCAAAATGGAGATGAGCCAATCACGTTTCTGCTCACACTTCCAAAAAAATGGAGGTGCTCCGGGAATGCTCATCACAATTCAGATATCATCTGAAATCAGATAATTTGGCACTCCAAGAACAAAGACACTGTTGTTAAAGAAGAATACCCCAAATTCCTGTGAGAAGGACCCACATTCTTCCTTAATCGATGGAGGCTGAAGAAACAGAGCAGAGTAGTCAGGACTACTGATAATCTACCTGGAGGACTAAGATAGGTTAGATCAGGGGTCTTCAAACTTGACAATTTTAAGACTTGTGGACCTCAACTCCCACAATTCCCCAGATGGCTGAGGAATTCTGGGAGTTGAAGTCCACAAATCTTAAAGTTGCCAAGTATGGAGGCTCCTGGGTTAGACGAAAGGGGCATAGGCCTTATTTGCATCCATCCATCTATTAAGAGGACTTGCTCTTCTTAACGATAAAGCAGAACTAAAATATTAGCATATACACCAATATACCTTTGGTAAATTGTAATTTGACACAAATCTGAATTCTGATTTTTTATTTTTTTTCATTATCTTCTACAGGGGAAAAAAAAAAACTCCTGTTCTCTTGGGATACAATTCAACACATTTACTTTGTTGAGGAACTTAAAGCCTCTCCAGAGAAAAGACGAAACGTGGAAGCGCTTCTTGAAGAGAGATAGTTAAAAGTAGGTGCGAAGGGGACGGCCTCCATTTCCACTCGCAGCGACTGTGAGGTAGCCAGAAGAATAGTAGGGTTTTAAAAAAAAAACTGCAGTGAGAGTTTGAAGTACTGCAGCCACTGTCTCTGTGCAACCACACAAAACTAGAATTAGCCTGACATAAAAGCCGAGGCCTGTTCTTTAAGAGACGGAGGGCAAAGTGCAAAATCAAGAAAGAAAGAAAAAGTAGAAAGACGGGGGACCAGGATAATAAGTAGTTCGGGATGACGAAAGCCCAAGAGGTTTCATGCTGAAGGGAGAGGTGTTTCCATTCTATATTTTATTCTCTGCAGAATTAGACGTATATCACAGCTGGAGACGGGTCTAGTCGCTGATTCATTTGACCTCCAGGGAGCACCGCACCAAAGCATGGAGTGAAACAAAGCAAAGAGGAGCTTTAGCTTGGGATTGTTTCAAAGCCCCCCCCCTCCCCCAAATCCTTTGAACCCAACGTATTGCCCTCACTGGCAAAAGCTTCCTGGGTGACTGTTCCCAGCTTCTTCATGGGAAGTTGCTTTATCAGGCAATTTCAGACTCAAATGAGGAGAAACAGCCTTGGGCCAGAATAACAGTGTTGGAAGGGACCTTGGAGGTCTTCTGCTCAAGCAAGAAACCCTTATATCACTTCAGACAAACGATTGTCTAATCTCTTCTTAAAAATCTCCAGTGTTGCAGCAACCACAACTTCTGGAGGCAAGTCATTGTTTCACTGATTAATTGTTCCGTATAGGAAATTTCTCCTTAGTTCTAGGTTGGTTCTCTTCTTGATTAGTTTTCATCCATCACTTCTTGTCCTGCCTTCAGGTGCTTTGAATAACAGAGTTGGAAGGGATTTTGGAAGTCTTCTACTCCAACTAGCTGCTCAAGTAGCAAACCCTATATCATTCCAGTTGGTCCAGAACACAGCTGCGCGAGCTGTCGTGGGTGCACCTAGGTACACCCACATTACATCAATTCTCTGCGAGCTGCACCGGCTCCCTATTGGTCTCCGGTCACAATTCAAGGTGTTGGTTATTACCTTTATAACCCTACATGGCTCAGGGCCAGGTTATCTTTAAGACCGCCTTCTACTGCATAGCTCCCAGTGACCGGTAAGATCTGTCAGAGTTGGTCTCCTCCGGGTTCCGTCAGCTAAACAATGCCGGCTGGTGGGCCCACGTGGGAGGGCCTTCTCTGTGGCTGCCCCAGCTCTCTGGAACTAGTTACCTCCTGAGATCCGGACCATCCCCACCTTATTGGCCTTCCGAAAAGCGGTGAAGACCTGGCTTTTAAAAATGCTTTTAAAAGTAAAAAAAAAAAAAAAAAAGTTGACCACGCCCACCCAGTCACATTACCCCATCACCACCAAGCCACACCCACAGAACCAGTAGTAACAAATTTTACGTTTCACCACTGGGTCAAACGTAATTCCAATGGTGGGATGGCAAGCATATCTGGGCAGGCCCCCACTGTATTTACCACTCAGAAAAAGTTTTGTGCTTCAATAGTCTATGTAGCTGCATTTTGGATGCTCAGGAATCAGGGGTGAGCCACAAATGGACATTTGAAGGAAAGCTGCAAAAGCCTTGGGAACCTTGGTAGATGTTCACCACAGGATGAAAACAGTCAATCCAATTCGGTACTGAAGCAAGTGGGAAATTTATCTGGAAAACTTAGTCTGATCAAGAGCTAGTATAGTATATAGCTTTTATTGTCATTGTACATCATGTATACAACGAAATTGGCTTTAGCCTCACTGATGCAATCCATGACAAAAAAATACAAACAACATAAATAGCATAAAGAATAATCCCTATGCAGGTAATTGGGGGGTGGGGGAAGAAAGAAAAACAAAAACCAGTCATACATTTCCACGTGTGCGTGGAGTGATTGTGGTTGTGTTTAAGAGTCTGACAGCCCAAGGATAGAAATTATTTTTAAATCTGATTTGTTCAGCTGGCTATGCTTCGATGTCTTCTGCCCGATGGTAGAAGTGTGAAGAGACACTGACCAGGGTGTGAATCATCTCTGAGTATCTTCCTTAGTCTGCTAAAGCAGCGAGACCTGGCAATGTCATCCAGTGGTGTTAAGAGGGCAAGTGATGGTATCTTGTGCCAAACTGATCACTCTCTGTAGTGCCTTTCTGTCCGCAGCAGTTAAACAGTCTGGTTGCTACTTAAGTCAATGCTTTGTGTAGAACTGAATAGCAATAGCACTTAGACTTATATACCGCTTCACAGTGTTTTACAGCCCCTCTCTTAAGTGGCTTTACAGAGTCAGCCTCTTGCCCCCAACAATCTGGGTCCTCATTTTACCCACCTCAGAAGGATAGAAGGCTGAGTCAACCTTGAGCCTGGTGAGATTTGAACTACCAAATTGCAGGTAGCCGGCAGTTGGCAGAAGTAGCCTGCAGTACTGCACTCTAGCCACTGCGACACCATGGCTCATATTTGAATTCTCCAAACTGGTTGGTATCAATGGGACTATCCATATTATTCAGTGGTGGGTTTCAAAATTTTTTACTACCTGTTCTGTGGGTGTAACTTGGTAGACATGGCATGGCTTGGTGGGCTTGGCAGGGGAAGGATACTGCAAAATCCCCAATTCCTCCCGATCAGCTGGGACTCGGGAAGCAGAGAATAGATGGAGGCGGGGCCAGTCAGAGTTTTTACTACCGGTTCTCCGAACTACTGTACTCAAAATTTCCACTACCGGTTCTCCAGAACTGGTCAGAACCTGCTGAAACCCACCTCTGATATTTTTGCTGTTATTATTGATATGACCCTGGGATGGTGCAATTGTCATAAATATGACTCAGTTGCCAAGTATCTGAATTTTGATGACATGACCATGGGGATGGTGCAACAGGTCGTAAGTGTGAAAAATGGTGATAAGTCATTTTTTTCTGTACCATTGTAACTCTGAATGGTCCCTAAACAAACTGTTGGAAGTCAAGGATTACCTGTATATGATATCTAAGGGAAAGAGTTGCCAGGCTGGGGCGAATTTGGTTTGGGTTGTACTTAAACTGACCCTAAATGAAACTGGTCTAAGAAAAGATCTTCTACAGATGATGATTTGCCTCCCGGGGACTCCGCAAAGTTCTGAATTGTGATCCACAATAGGGCTGACTGAGCACTTCTGAATTCCCATTTCCAATCTCCACATTAGAGGGTGAGCAAAGCAGAAAGATTAAAGAACATGGGATCACATGTTGTGTGGAGGGTCCCACTGTATCATTTTTCCTTCTTCAGAATTAGAAATGTTAAGAGGACCCAAAGAAATGGGATCCAGAAATTATCCAATTGCCTTCCCTGCAAAGAGTTATTTCTAATTGAAAAATATCAGCAAGAAATTAATTATTGACCGAGATGTGTTGCTTTCCCCATCCAACAATTTTCAGGCAGATGACAGCAATTTTTAGACATTTTTTCCCAACTCTGCCTAGAATTAGCTTTGGAGGAATAAGGTTTTACACAAATATTTTTAGGGTATGGCACTGAATTATCACTTAACCACGAAACAATCTTTATTTCCAGCAACTGATCCAGTCTGTAAATAAAGTCACACGACTTATCCAAAGAGCATCACCACTGCCATGGCTTAAAATTGAGAAAAGTTTATCCTTCAGAAGAAAAAAAAAATGAAAACTGAAACTTATGCTGCTTCGTTTTTGCAATCAGGCATTCATACTCAGGTTTTTAAGAAGAATGACTGTTATGAAGGACATTCTCCCATCCAAAATGTTATCCAGTTTCACATAGAACTCTCCTATAAACAGAATTTTATGCACCAACCCTAAAGGGCTTTGAAAGAGCCAGATGCACACAAAAACATTTTCAGTACGGAATCGAATGCAAGTTTCTTCTCCCCTGATGGAACCAAGTACAGGTAATCCTTGCTTAATGACCGGGACGGGAATTTCCATCACTATACAATGTGATTGCAAAGTGCAATGTCACGTGACCACATCGCTTAGTGATAGCAGTTCCAGAAGTGCCCCCAGCTGTCATTAAGCGAATGATGGTAGGTCATTAAGCAAGCATCACAATGATCATGACTTCCAACTTCCTGCAGGCTTCCCCACTGACTTTGCTTATGGGAAGCCAGTAGGGAAAGTTGCAAATGAGAATCAGGTGACTGCAGGATGTTGTATTGGTCAAAATTCTGGGCCAACTGCCAAGCACTCAGATTGTGATCACACGATTGCGGCAATATTGTGACTGCTGGGAACTTCAATGACCAATTGTAAATACCACTTATTCAGCACAATTGTGCGTTTGAGCGGTCCCTGAATAAGTGGTCATTCATCGACAACCACCTGTAGACACTTCAAACAGGTGTAAAGTTTTGAACAGAATACCGATTTGCATTCATCTGTTTGTAGTGATAGTTATGAAAATTTATGGCAATACTTACTCTGGGAATCGGGGATGTCTGTGTACCCTTCTTTTGGCCACTGGTTTCAGGCGTCAGGTCTCGATGATCCAGCTGGAGGTGGCTCTCTAGCTCCTCGGCACTTTCAAATTTGACACTACACTCTGGACATCTCAGACTACCGCAAGGTCTTTCGCTAATGTCCGGTACAGTCAGGCCCAAGGACTGTCCATTGGTGCTCCGAGCCATGCAAGCAGCACACAGTCCATATGGTAGACCATTAACATCCAGTTTCACCAAGTCTTGCTTGTTTCTGAAGTCTTTCAAGCATAGAGCACACTTGTAGAGTTTCTGCAAAGCCTGGCCATTGGGCGATGACGCGGCCGAGTTCCCTACCAATTTTTGCATATGGAACGTTCCGTGGATTTTCAGCTCCAGAGTCGAGGTGACTGTCTGCATGCAGACCACACAACGAAACCCGGTGAGGGAATTCCTAAGATCGGGATGCATCTGGCAGTGCTCGATGAAGTCCTCTTCACTTTGCAGTGGCATTTTGCAGATCCGACACGTGCCCGTGTCCAAGCTCTTGCTGTGAGTTACTTTATGTTCTGTTAAGGTCAGGAGCGATGGGAAACGCTCCCCGCAAATAGGGCACATATAATGCTTTGCTGGACCCCGATGGGTCTGCATGTGTTCCCGGAGGCCGTTCTCTGAGAAAAAGGTCCTTGAGCAGATATTACATTTGTGACTCCCTTTGATGAACTCCGCTTTCTTCCTGGAACAATCATCCTCCCCAGGTCGGATATTATGATCCCGCAAACGATGGTTCTGCAGCAGGACTTCCATGGTGTACGCAGCTCCACAAATATCGCAGCCGTACATAGGTTCAGAGGCGTCGATGTCATCCTCGCTAGCTTCGTGGCTATTGGACGTATCTGGGTTTTTGATCAGCATGTTCGGGATATCTGTTGACTCAGCCTTCTTGCTGGCTGGCGTCATACCATTGGCCGTGCCATTCTCAGTGCCCGCATCGAAGACGCAATGCTTCTCCCGCAAATGTTTCTCGAGTAGAATAATGGCATGGAATGCCTTGCTGCAGAACTTGCAGTTGTATTTTTTGCTGTGGGTGGTGATGTGGCACTGCAGCTCCACCTCGGTGCTGAAGGTCTCCCCACAAAAGATGCACTTGTGTGACTTGGCCGGGTTCCCCAAATGGCTGTGCTTCACGTGGATCTGGAGGTCTGCCTCCTTCCGGAAATCCCAGTTACAGGCCGTGCAGCGGTACATTTTTTTCTCGTTGCTGTGCTTGACTGCCAGGTGCACTTGGATGGATACTTTGGAGTCAAAAACCTCTTGGCACAGGGTGCAATGGTACAAGACGAACGTATGCATGTCCAAAAGGTGCTTCTGAAGGTCGTCCACCGACGAAAACTGCTTGTCACAGCTCTCGCAGACATAATGTGTTGAGGTTGTCATGTAATGGACAGTGAGATGCTGCAGAAGAGAGTCCTGGGAGTCAAAATCTTCTTTGCACTGAGGACACGACTGCTTCCTTAACAGCAACTCCAAGTGCAACTTCAAATGGGTCTGGAAACTTTCAAAGTTGGAAAACTTCAGCTCACATTGATTACACGGGTATTCCCCATTGGAAACAGAATGGACGCTAGCGGAAAGCCGTTGTCTTTTGGGGGAAGAAACTTCAACATCCGAAGACACTGGGCTCTGTTCTCCTTTGGACTTTTTATTATGTGCCAGTGGAATGTTCTTGTGGTTTTCTTTAATGTGTTTTGTCAGCTTGAGAATGGAGCCAAAAATGGGCGAGTTCGTGCAATACGGACAGGAGTAAACTTCCATAAAAGACTGGGAGGGTTGAACCACGGGGGAATCCAACTTGGAGTTCCCGATGTTGCAGTGAGTTTGCTGGATGTGTTCAGTCAGAGAAGCTTCGGTGAGGAAGCCCATGGAACACTGGTTGCAAAAGAAGGCATTGTTACCATCTTGCGTTGTGGCTCCTGGCCCACAATGGGCGATACGGATGTGTTCCTGCAGGCTGTTGATATCGGCAAACATTTCTGGGCAATAGTTACAATGGAAAGCAGAGATGTTGCTGAACTGCATCATTGGATAGGCGTGGTTTTTATGCACTTTCCGCACGTGTTCGTTCAGGTTGTATAAGGTAGGCATGGATTCAAGGCAAATCTGGCATGTGTGGTTTTGCTGAGGTTTATCTGTATGGATGGTCTTCAGATGGATCTCCAAAACAGCAAGACTGTTGAAGTCACGTTTGGTACAATAAGGGCAGCTGTAGGCTACCTTTGACCAAGCCTGGCCTTCTTCCCTTTCCAACGATCTCATTTTCTTCTGTCCCCTCAAAGGTTTCAAGGTCGAGTCGGGCGTGGAGCCCCGTTCCACTGATGCACTGGAATCTGGCGTGGCGCTACTCATGGAGGCCACGCTGCCCAAGACGGGATCTGGGCTGATGCTGTGGTTGCTGGAATCAGGCTGTCGATGGCTATCTAAGTGGCAATAAACTTCTTCCACGGAAGAGAACTGCTCAGGGCACATGGGACACTTATGTTTTTTGTTGGCATGAGCTTGGTGGATGTGGGACAGGAGAGAATTTTCATCAGCAAAGACCTCCGGGCAATGGATGCACTGCAAGTCAGCCTTTTCGGACAATTGCGGATGGCGGGTCATGACGTGTTTCTCCAGCTCTTCGGTCTGGCTGAAGGTCTCCTCGCAGTAGTCGCACATGAAGTCGTCCTTCTTGGCCTCCTTCTCGCTCTTGGCCAGGTGCTCCTTGTTCTTTTTGTGCGCTTGCATGTGGCTTTGCAGCGAGCTGGTGGAAGAGAACCCCCTCTTGCAGACCGTGCACTTGAAGGGCTTGCTCGAGCTGTGGGTCTTCAAGTGGATCTTGAGGTGGTCGCTGCGGGAGAAGGCCGCCTCGCATTCGTGGCAGTGGTACTTCTTGTCCCCCGTGTGCAGCTTAATATGCCGGTCTCTGCTCCTCTTGTGCTTGAAAAGTCGGCTGCAGTAGGTGCATTTGAACGGTAGCTTGTCGCTGTGAATCTGCTCGTGCCTTTTAAGGTAGCTCAGGCGAATGAAGGACTTATCGCAAAACTGGCAGGGATAGGGCAGGCCGGTCCCCCCTTCCTCCTCTCCGATGCCGAGATCACACCCATCTCCAATCATCTGAGTGGGTGATGCAACGTCTTTGCTGGAGGGAGATGAAGTTACCCAAGAGAGTTGTGGGTCGTCTTCGCCATCTGTAATGGGGAAAGCAGAAAGGAGATTAAAAACAATTCCCAGTGCATCTGTGAAAACAGGGACAAAGCCAGCCGTTCCATAACACTATGGCCCTTCTGCTACCACCGGCGGTGGGAGGGAGGGAGAAAAAGAGAGCCGGGGGGTGGGGGGGAGAAAGGAAAGAAACAGAAAACCCACGCTGAAGGAAAAAAAAAACCTGAAAGAACCAACAGCACAACAGCTTAAAGGGATATTTGAGCAGAAGAAAAAGAAAGGAAATGTTCCCCCCTCTTGCACAAAACTGTCTCTTTAAAAAAAGAAAAACATAACAGAAAAACAGTTTCTACTTCCAGTTCCAGGAGATCACTACGAATGCAAAGCCATTTCTCTTTTCCCCCCTTGCCCCTCCTGGTCCTTCCCCCCTCCAAGCAGGTTTAACACCTGTCTACTCAATTGCCAAGCAATAAACAGCCAGTCAAGGAAAGAGAAGGCAACCAGGCTCAGAGCGACACAAACATTTCTATGAGTGGCTCCGGCTGCTGCATTAAGTGCTGGAACGCAAACCAATTTTTTTTTCTCCCCGCAGATATAAGTCAGAATGGATTTCAAATCATATTGGCTGGAAACAGCCGTTCGGTCCAAAATGTAGAAGACTAACAATTAGAGAAGGCGTCCGGACTCTCTCTCCTTCACCCACACAGACCCACAGAGAATCACTTAAGAACCGTGCCACATAAGCAAGATAATTTTTTTTTTCCTCCCAAAACCGCTCCGTGGCACGAAAAAGCAATCCAGAAATGACGGGTCAAAGCTCAACGTGACAACATGTCCAGTGGCTTCCCAGCCACCAATAAGAGTTGGGGGATTTTCATTTTATTTTGCAAGCCATTAAGAGGCAACTTCTTAAACCGATGCATCTAACTTTAAAGGTGCTCCATCTCTCCATGCAGGGAGGTAGTCGGGCTGCAGTGCCAACCTCGCGCCCTGTGTGTCTGCCAACTCTGCAGTGAGATGGCAGCCAGTCCAGCAGTAGCCGGAGATGGCAAGCATTTCCACAGCGTGGCGCCTGGGAATCTGTTTGTCTGGGGGTGGGGTGGGGGGAGGTGGGGAATTTTGCCATATTGTGGAATAAATAGATGGATTTGGGACGCTGATTTGATTTATCCAGGTTGGGTTTGTGCAGATCTTTTCCCTTGCAAAAGAAAGGAAAACGTGGGTTCGACTGGAATTGATCGAAGGACTGCTGACTCTACACAGCTGCACCTTCCTCACCCAGTCCAAACATCCATCACTACAATTGCTTTACTCTTTCTCAGTGTCCGTATTGTTCACAAATGCACAAGAACGATACGGATCCTTGCTCAACTCTTCCTAGTTGCTTCTGCTCTGAGGATCCACATGTATCAGTAGCACTTAAGACTTGTTTATTTATTTATTAGTCATATTTCTATGCCGCCCACTCTCCGAGGACTCTGGGCGGCTTACACTAAAGACAGTATACTAAATATCATATTGCCCCCTAACAATCTGGGTCCTTATTTTACCCACCTCGGAAGAATGGAAGGCTGAGTCAACCTTGAGCCGGTGAGATTTGATCCGCTGTTCTGCTGAACTAGCAGTCAGCTGAAGTAGCTGCAGTACTGCACTCTAACCACTGTGCCACCTCGGCTCATATACCACTTCATAGTGCTTTACAGCCCTCTCTGAGCAGTTTACAAAATCAGCATATCGCCCCCACCCCCACCCCCGACAATCTGGGTCCTCATTTTACCGACCTCAGAAAGATGGAAGGCTGAATGGACCGTGAATGGATCAGGACTGAACTTTAGGCTGTGGGCACAGTCAGCGTACAATACCGCATTCTAACCACCATGCCACAACAAATGGCTCCATGTATGTTTGTAATCAGCTGTTTGCAATCCATTTCATGGCTACCAAACTTCTTCAGGCACCTCACGTATTATCCCTTGCCTTTTTGATTCAAAATAAGCTTCTCTGAGGAGGCCCCCTCCCTACCAAGAGTAGGCCCAAACCCTTTGACTTAATGGTACTGTTTCAGGGAAACTCAAGCAGAAGTGGACCTGGCTGGACAAGGGAGTATCAGGAGCTCCAAATCCCAAACAGTGGATTGAAATTGGACCCATCACATGGTCCAATCCAAGCACCGTCCCAACTGGAGATGCCTCCCAGTTCCAACCTCCCAAGTGCAGGGCAAGATGTCCTTGACTCTCTGAGAAAGGAATGTTATTATGACTACATATCCCCCATACTCTACACAATCCCTCTTCCCAATTTCCCACAGCAAGAAATGTGGCATGTCTGAAGGCCCAATACAAAAGATGGCTTCCAGGCCTGACAATAAGTTTAATCAGTGAATAAACACTCTTGGAAAAGCCCAAAACAATGTTTGAATGCTTTCTGTGAGGCTGGCACAGCTGGTTTTGAAAATGAAAACTTTAGCATGCCAAACGTTTCACCCCCTTTCTGTCCTTGAGCTAAGTCTTCTGACCACGTTCCTTGCCTGTGTGAGGCTGGAACAGTGGGAAGATAGAAGACGGCCTTCCCTGGAGTTGTACCGCAACTCTATACAAACTCACACCAAGGAGGATGTAGGCAGGTGACCTCCTTCCCCAAATCACCACCCTCCAGCATCCTCCACCACTGTAATTCCCCATCGGCCTCCTTTGTTATTTACGGCTGAAATCGAATGTGCATTTTCCTAGGAGGAAGTCCAGCCGAACGCAGAGCGACCGACATTCAAGCCTGCGTGCTTTGGACTGCGCTGTGACAGTGAAGCTCTTCTCGGCGTGAATGACAGGCCGTCATCATCTCAGCAGTGTCAAAATGGCTTTTGCCGTCAAGCTATATTACAGAGACCATGTTGTTCCTTCTCCTGAGGGGCGGGGAGGTTTTCTTTTCTGTGCTTTGAAACATTTCAGTGGGTAGGATTGGCCAGGCTGTCTGTGCCATTATTATTATTATTATTATTATTATTATTATTATTATTATTATTATTATTATTATTATTATTATTTTCAGTTGTAGACCATTTCTTTTTTTTTTTAATTAAATAAATTTTATTTGTTTAAAAGTACAAACAAAACAGAACTAGTGACAACAAAACATACATTTTTTTTTAACATGGTTAATTGATCAACGGAATTGTATAGGAGACAGACAGACAGGCAGACCCACAGGCAGATGAGATGGAGATGGAGATAGAGATGATAGAGAGATATAGACAGACAGACAGAAGATGGATGGATGGTTGGATGGATGGATGGATGGATGGATGGATGGATGGATGGATGGACACACACACACGCAGACGAGATGGAGATGGAGATAGTGATGATAAAGAGATATAGATAGACAGAAGATGGATGGATGGATGGATGGATAGATGGATGGATGGATAGATAGGTAGGTAGGTAAGTAGGTAGGTAGGTAGGTAAATAGATAGAAAGAAAGAAGAGAGGTAAGACAGAGATGGAAGTTGAATAGAAATAGAGAGATAGAATGGATGGATGGATGGATGGATGGATGGATGGATAGATAGATAGAGGTAGAGACAGAGATGGAAGTTGAATAGAAATAGAAAGAATGGATAAATGGATGGATGGAGAGAGAAGAGAGAAAGAAGAGAAGAGATAGAAAGTTAAGGTGATAGATAAAGGTAGACAATGGAGACAGAGATAGAAGATACAGAAATATACACAATAAATCACCCTTTGTGTCAGACGAAGACTTTTCTTCCACTTTGGCTATCGGTGAATCTGTCCTCCTGCAATTAGCTATTTCCTCATTCCTCCCCCCCTCTCACCACCCTGCTAATTTTGAGCATAACATTTCAGCACCCATTAGAATACTATGCCTTTTCTCTCTCCCCCCTCCTGCCCCCCCTCCCCACCCCGTGTCTTCCTGTCAACTGATCTGGGCCTTGGTTCATCCACAAGCAGCATCCACCCAAGCTTCCTGTTTTGCAACACCTGAAGGCAAAACCAGGTAAAGAAGAAACGCCTGCCGGGGGGGGGGGGGATGCTTCTTGCAAGCTCTCTACGTCCCTCCTGCCGGAGAAGAGACACGCACGAGAAAGAAAGAAAGAAAGAAAAAATCTCTCCATTTTGTTTTGAGGTGCCTAATGTATCATCACCACCCCACATGCCCCATTTGTGCTGCTTGCGCCTGCGATCATGACTTGCACGGATGAGAAATTAAGCCGAAGTCTGCCAATTGTAAATCAATGACAGAGGCCATAATGAGCAAGTTTCTAAACCTTGTCCTGGACAGCCTCTGTCAGCTATTGTCACAGGAGGCCTCCCCCCACCAACCAGGAAGGGGGAGGCCGCCTCTCCTCCCACCTACCCGAAGGACTTGAATTAATAGGCTCTTCTGGTTGGAAAGATTCAGCTGGCTGCCTGCTTGCTCCCTCGATTAAATTCAGCGAGGAAGGACCAGCAAACCACTGCACAGGCTTATTCCCACCTCGTGCCAGCTGGGGTCCTCGGGGGAAATTCAAGCTGCTGCTGCTGCTATAGGGGAGGGGGATGGAAGGAGGTCAGAGAGTTTTCAAAGTAGAATAATGGAATCATAGAATTCTAGGGCTGGAAGGGACCTTGGAAGTCTACTAGCCCAGCCCCCTGCCGTAGCAGGAGATCTTATTCCCGTGATGGCGAACCTATGGCACGCGTGTCAGAGGTGGCACACAGTGCCCTCTCTGTGGGCATGGGAGCCGTCACCCCAGTTCAGTTCCACCACACATGCGCACGTGCCTCCAGCCAACCAGCTGGTCTACGGGTCTCTGCTGTGCACACATGTGTGTGGGTGCGTGCTGAAGGCCATGCACGCATACGTGGGGGGGGGTGCTGAAGGCTGTGTGTGCATGCATGCATGGGGGCAGGAGGTGTGCAGGGGGTGCACAGGGGCTGGGGCACATGCACGGGGGCCGTGCATGCATTGCATTTTGGGGGGTTCGGGCGCACGCACTTTGGGCACTCGGTCTGGAAAAATTTAGCCATCACTGCCTTATTTAATCTTGGACAAATATTGTCCAGTTTGTTTTTTCTTGCAAAGCTCTAGTGATGGAGCGCCCACAACTAAAGGAGGCAAGCTGTTCAGCTAAAGGAGGCAAGAGCCTGTAGTACAGTGGACTAAACACTGTTATTAACATCTGCTGCTTGCAATTTACTGCAAGTTCAAATCTCATCAGGCTCAAGGTTGACTCAGCCTTCCATCCTTTCAAAGGTAGGTGAAATGAGGACCCGGTTTATGGGGGCAATAAGCTGACTTTGTATAAATATACAAAAGTATGAAGGCTATTGCTTAACGCATTGTAAGATGCCCTGAGTCTCCGGAGAAGGGCAGCATATAAATTAAAGCAATAATAATAATAATAATAATAATAATAATAATAATAATAATAATAATAATAATAATAATAATAATAATTGTAGAGACACAAAAAATGGCCGGTTTCTCTCACTACATTTTCTTAAGTTTCCAAATGGCCCCGGCAAATGCTTCCCCATATGGTTAAAGCATGAAGAGGGTCTGCCCTTCAACACACAGGGGAGTCCTGGATTTACAACCATTTTTTAGTGACCATTTATATAGACTTATATACTGCTTCCTAGCCCTCTCTAAGTGGTTTACAAATGTTAGCATATTACCCTCAACAATCTGGGTCCTCATTTTACCGACCTCGGAAGGATGGAAAGTTGAGCTGGCGAGAATTGAACTCCTGGCTGTGGGCAGGGTCTAGACAGACAGACAGACAGACAAATAGATACCTTCTCTGAAAAGGGAGATTAAAATAATTAAAAAGGATCAATTCTATCAATAGAGACTACTTGGAAATAGGAAATCACAGGTTTGCAGAAAACATCTGTCACCAGGAATTGAAAGGCATCCAAGCAAATTTGGAAAAGGGGAAGTGGGAAGGAAGAAAATGCGATGGAAGTTTTACTTTTTTAAAAAAAAAATTTGATTTATATGCCGCCCTTCTCCGGAGACTCAGGGCGGCTTACAATGCGTTAAGCAATAGCCTTCATTTTTTTGTATATTTATACAAAGTCAGCTTATTGCCCCCACAAACTGGGTCCTCATTTAACCTACCTTAGAAAGGATAGAAGGCTGAATCAACCTTGAGCCTGGTAAGATTCGAACCTGCAGTAATTGCAGGCAGCTGTGTTAATAATAGGGTGCTTTAAACCACTGTGCTACCAAGGCTCTTTTTACTTACTTAGGAGGAGAAAGATGTTAAGCAGTTGATGAAGAGAAGATTGGTTGAAAAAAAAAAAGGATGCGCAGGTCAAGGTACGTCCACAACAAACAGTCAATAATCCATCACTAAACAGTGCAGTCATTTAGCGGCTTAACGTTCGGTGCATTTTACAAGACTACCTACATTTATCTTAATCGCGAGAAAGCTAATTGCAAACAGGATGCACCCAAATAAACACCCTGCTTCCTCTCGTAACAAGAAGGTTCTTCAAACCGTCATATAAATCATACCGAGAACTCATTTATCTTTTAGACTGGGCGTCAGTTCTTCCCAAAAAAATTTTTTTCCTCTAAAAAGAGAATTGAGAGATAATGAAGATGAAAAAGATATTAGCATTTAGCTCTTGTACATTTAGGGGTACACTTGGCTGAATTAATTGATTGGTTTTACCCTGTTCGTATGCTGCCCGGTGCTACAGGGGTCTCCTTTCCAATAATGATCCAAAATGAAACACAATGCTATAAAAGTTAAAGGCAGGGTGGGGGAAAATGCATCCATAAAAGGACAATCATAGAATAAGAAACAGATTAGGGGACTGGAGGCGAAAACATATGAAGAACGGTTGCAGGAACTGGGTATGTCTAGTTTAATGGAAAGAAGGACTAGGGGAGACATAATAACAGTTGAGGGGCTGCCACAAAGAAGAGGGAGCCAAGCTATTCTCCAAAGCACCTGAGGGCAGGACAAGTAGCAACGGATGGAAACTAATCAAGAAGAGAAGCAACCTAGAACTAAGGAGAAATTTCCTGACAGTTAGAACAATTAATCAGTGGGACAAGTTGCATCCAGAAGTTGTGACTGTTCCAACATTGGAGGTTTTTATGAAGAGGTTGAATAACCCTTTGACTGAAGTGGTGTAGGGTTTCCTGCCTAAGCAGGGGGTTGGACTAGAAGACCTCCAAGGCCCCTTCCAACTCTGTTATACTAAATCTCAAAAGCAGAGGAAGCACAGAAAAACTCATGATTTAAATAATTTGGATGAACGGGAAAAAAGTCCTTCTTCAACTGATGTTAAAAGCCCAGATCTGGAACCCCAAAGCAGAACTCAGAACTGGGAGTATACTACTAGTCAGTATAGGAGTAGTAATATTTCCAAAGGGTTTCTGGTTTAAATCATAGCAGAACCAAAGGAGAGAATTAGTAATTGCAAATTCCTTGGTTCTATCAGTTCTGGAAGATGAGGCTCTTGAGGGAATTGTATCTGTTTGATCTGATTGGACAAGTGACTGAATATGGAAGAGGACTGATTGATTGATTTTCAGGCAGTCCTTGACCTATGACCATTCATTTAGTGACCATTCAAAGTAACAAGGGCACTGAAAAAAGTGACTGATGACCGTTTTTCGCACTCGCAACCATTGCAGCATTCCCCTTTCTCACATGATCAAAATTTTGATGCTTGGCACGTACTTATGACGGCTGCAGTGTCCCGGGGTAACACAATCTCCTTTTGTGACCTTCTGACCAGCAAAAGTCAATGGGGGAGGCAGATTCACTTAACAATCGTAGGACTGACTTAACAACTGCAGTGATTCACTCGACAAAGCGTGGCTGGAACGGTCGTAAAAAATGGGGCAAAACTCACTTAACCACTAAGCATCGTCTTAAGTCAAGGACTGCCTGTATTTCTTCTAAAGATCCGGGCTCTCCATTTTCCAGTGCAAAATCTTGTCTAGGCAGCTTAGAAAAGACTGTTCGAATCAGGAAATCCTTTTCCAAAATGTACACAAAAAGCAGCTCAATTATTACCTATAAAGTAGATTTGCAATCACACACACACACACACACACACACACCTACCCTTCTTTCTCTCTTTCTCTTTCCCTCCCTCCCTCACTTTCCCTCCCTCCCTCCCTCTCTCCCTCCCTCTATTTCTCTTTCCCTCTCTTCCTCCCTCCCTCTCTGTATCCCTCTCTTCCTCCTGCCCTCTCTCTCTCTCTCTCTCTCTCTCTCTCTCTCTCTCTCTCTCTCTCCCTCCCTCCCTCCCTCTCTTTGTCCCTCCCTCCCCCCTCTCTTTCCCTCCCTCCCTCCCTCCCCCCCCTCTCTCTCCCTCTCCCACTCCCCCTCCCCTCGGGACAAAATCCTTGAAGTCCAGCTGGCTTGCATCCATGCACTGAACCTCCCTGTCAATCAAGGAACTGACTCACTGATTAAACTTTGAAACCCTTGGGTCAAGAGATAAATACTTCAAATCCAACTTGGGATAGAATCAGACCCCTTCGCTGCCCCCTCCCCATGAATTTCAATTTAGCAAGTTGCACCATCCTCCTCCATAAAGGAGGTGAAGAGGAGTGAAGCAGAGAAAAGTTTTATGTGAGGTTCAGGAATAAACTCAATGCTTTCAGGATTGGATCACTGTTTTCGCTCTGCTCCCTCCGGACTCGAAGAGACAGTATATTCTTCGGAGCATCACGGTTTGGGACCGCAAACAGCTGCACCCTAATTACATGTAAAGTGTACCAAAACATTTCCTTTTATCACAGACTGTAAATCTGTTAGCATCTGTCTCTCCTTTGTTTCTTCCACAAGATACAAGCTTGTTTCTACATTTTTCTCACCTGTAGCGGTGATTAAAATTCATTATAAATGAAAGGAGTGAACACTAAAACAAGTTCCTCTGTGTACAGTTCTAAACTCAAATTAGAAACAGCTGTTTGCTAATTCATGCAGTGATGTTTTGCCGTGCTCTGTGAATCAATAATAGCTCAGCCAATTCCTATGGAAATTTTCAGAATTATCTGCGTATTTTTATACATACGTATGTACAATGCACCCCAGTTGCAATGTATGGCTGTGAAAGTTGGACCATAAGGAAGGAAGGCTGAGTGCCAAAGAATGGAGGCCTTTGAACTCTGGTGCTGGAGAAGACTCCTATGAGTCCCTTGGACTGCAAGGCGATCCAACCGGTCAGTCCTAGAGGAGATCAACCCTGACTGATCCTTAGAAGGCCAGATCCTGAAGAGGAAACTCAAATACTTTGGGATGAGAAGGAAGGACTCCCTAGAGAAGAGCCTAATGTTGGGAACGATGGAGGGCAAAAGAAGAAGGGACAGCAGAGAATGAGGTTGCTGGATGGAGACACTGAAGCAGTCGGTGTGAACTTAAATGGACTCCGGGGGATGGTAGAGGACAGGAAGGCCCGGAGGAACTTTGTCCATGGGGTCGCGATGGGTCGGACACAACTTCGCAACTAACATCAACAACACTTACATGCATACATATATATTATGTAGGTGTGTATCATTGGTTGTATCCAGTGGCACAACCCAGGGCTCTAGTGTGCTTTGGCACAATGAACAGAAGCCTAGCTGCTGACTTTTATCATCACAGCATGGAAAATGATGCGCTGTTCTGGATTATCATAAAGAAAATACTCTGTACATGTGTCATCCCTACTAGGTAGATCAGACCAGGAAATCAACCCTACAGAAGAAAGGCTGAAACTATAAAAAAAAGATGTTGAGACTCTAGAAAAAGTGCAGAGAAGAGCAACCAGGGTGATTAGGGGACTGGAGACTAAAACATACAATGAACGGTTACAAAAATTGGGCATGGCTAGTTCAGTGACGAGAAGGACCAGGGGAGACAGGATAGCAGCCTTCCAATATTTGAGGGGCTGCCACAGAGAGGAGGGGGTCAAGCTATTTTCCAAAGCACCTGAAGGCCAGACAAGGAATAATGGATGGAAACTGACCAAGGAGAGATTCAACCTAGAAATGAGAAATTTTCTGACAGTGAGAGCAATCAACCCATGGAACAGAAGTTGCCTTCGGAAGTTGTGGGAGCTTCATCACTGGAGGCTTTCAAGAAGAGACTGGACTGCCCTCTGTCAGAAATGATGTAGGGTCTCCTGCTTTGGTGGGGGGTTGGGCTAGATGACCTACAAGTCTACTCTTCCAACTCTGGTAATCCGTAAAACAACTTTTATTAAGATTGGCTATAATAACTTGAATTTTTTTCAAGTTCGGTTATGCTCTCCTTCTCCAACTCCTCCTTATACTTCAACGAATCAGGGAGCTGTCTGTTCAAGCTACTTCTGAGAGTTAGTGGGCCATTCTGGACTTAAACACCTCCGGGAGTGGGGTGGGGAAGGCCATTTTTGCCCTCCCCAGGCTCCAAGAAAGCCTCTGGTGCCTGGGAAGAGTGAAAAACATACCCGCTGGTAACCTTTTTGCCGTTGTGTGCCAAAAGAGGGGGGAGCATGGGGGGTCACGCCCACATGCGCGGGGGGTGCAGGGCATGAGGGGCATTGAATTATGAGTGTGGGCACTTGCGCGCACAACCCCCCCCCCACACACACACACACATACACACTTTTGACACACAATGGCAAAAAGGTTAGCCATATCTGTTATAGACTCTCCTATTTGAGTTGGGGGTTGGACAGAAGACTTCCAATGTCCCTTCCAACTCTGTTATTCTGGGAAACAGGCCACTCACAAAACACCCATTTCTTTGTTCTAAGTCCCTCTTCAACTGTTTCTCGAAAAACCTGCATTTTCCTGTTGTAAAAATAACAACTGAGAAAGGGCTAAGATCAGCCAATTTGAGCGTGGTGACTCTTACTAGCCCCAGGATATCCCCCCTCCCCAGGAGGCACTCAACCCCTCTAGGAATCTCCATCCTTTTGTCTTTTTTTCCCCAAACAGGTGAATACACTTTCAAACAAAGACCTGGATTGCAGGAGCGCTCCATTTTTTATTTCCTATTTTCATAGGCTTTTTATTGCTGATGGAATCTGCCTGAGGCTCAAAGACATTTGTGAAAAGAAAGGAGGAGGAGGAGGAGGAGGAGGAGGAGGAGGAGGAGGAGGAGGAGGAGGAGGAGGAGGAGGAGAAGGAAGAAGAGAAGAAGAAGAAGAAGAAGAAGAAGAAGAAGAAGAAGAAGAAGAGAAGAGAAGAAGAAGAAGAAGAAGAAGAGAGAAGGAGAAGAAGAAGATGAAGAAGAAGAAGAAGAAGAAGAAGAAGAAGAGAAGAAGAAGAAGAAGAAGAGAGAAGAAGAAGAGGAAGAAGAAGAAGAGAAATAATAATGATTATAAATAAAAGTAAGTCAGAAACTTGGCTAAAAAAGATGTCTGCAAGGTTGTTGGACATCAAAATGCTGGTGGCCCTCAAAATATTTTGCTAGATAAAGTAAGTTCTTACATTCCTAATTTTCAGTCCATTAAAAAAATGCAGCTGTGGATACACAACCTATTTTGCATGTATGAAATCTAGTCTGAATCAAAATATCAACTCTTTTGGGCCGATAGCCCTGGAGAGGATGACATTACATGGATGGAAACCAAATTTGTTTCTTATCAACCACAAATAGAAAAGCGGGCCATAAAAAAAAAAAGGATGAGGAAAGAAGAGATGTTGTGTTCCAGAAATATATAAAAAAGAACCTTCAGGAGAAGTCCAGACTTAGAATGGATAAGTGGTCTTCTCCCCCCCCCCCCAAAGAGAACTGTCACTTTTAATGATAAACTATCTAGAAAGGAAAAACAAACCCCAAATCTCTGACGTTTTGTATAAGATTCATTTTCTTCTGAAAATCTGAACCAGCTTCATACAAGATCCATGATTTGGGTACGTGAATATATGCGTAATTTTGGGGGGGGTCATGTTTAAAGGTAAAGGTTCCCCTCGCACATATGTGCTAGTCGTTCCCGACTCTAGGGGGCAGTGCTCATCTCCGTTTCAAAGCCAAAGAGCCAGCGCTGTCCAAAGACGTCTCCGTGGTCATGTGGCCGGCATGACTAAATGCTGAAGGCGCATGGAACGCTGTTCCCCTTCCCACCAAAGGTGGTCCCTATTTTTCTACTTGCATTTCTTACGTCTTTCGAACTGCTAGGTTGGCAGAAGCTGGGACAAGTAACAGGAGCTCACCCCGTTACGCAGCAGTAAGGATTCGAACCGCAGAACTGCCGACCTTTCTGATCAACAAGCTCAGCGTCTTAGCCACTGAGCCACCGTGTCCCATTTGGTCATGTTATGTAGTGTATACTGGAGGTGGTGACCTTTTGAGAACTTTATGCAACGAAATTTCATTTTAAAGCACACCGATGGGTGTACATTTAAAGGGACAATAAAGTTATTCTAAGTCGAAGTCATGATTTGGGGCTTTCTTGTTGAACAGGGATGACCCAGCTTCCCACAATCTGATGACACATCTCACATGGCCTCACAAAACCCTTTGCCAAAGAGGCAGCTTCCTTTCTTTGAAGAGATCTCTAGTTTCTATGACGGAGTGAATCAAAAATACATTGCAAGAGTTCTCAGACAAGCCATTTGTCGTCCCCCCACCTCCCACCCTTTTCTCATTTCAAAGATGGAGCTCCAATGACAAGTGCAATCTTTCTTGAGATGATGTTATATCATTGTTGTAATACAGATGAAATCGGTGTCACAATTCCCAGCTGAATCCAGCTTATTCATAGCTCTTTCCTTGCTTGGAAGTGAGACAGGAGTCCTGGACCCACCTCAAAATCTGTCAGTCATGACAAGGTAACAAGTTAATAAATCAGGAGACGTGTTAATTGCCTTGAACAGATACTCATGGATGACAGAAGCAAGTGTTTTCGAAGGGTGGAATTCCTAGAATTTTATGAATATCGTTCGTGGCGTTGTCAGCCAGATGTTCAGGCTGAATTTGGTATTTTTATCCACCTATCGAGTCCTTCCCAAGGATCTGGGATAGGCAGATGTGGATGCTGATGTCTTTTGCACATTACAAACTCAGTGATTAAATAAACATGGTTAGGAAATACTTAAACACCTTCACGATTTCTGACCTTTTTGTGTTTCTTCTTGTTAGCGTTGATCATGAGAGGTCCTTGGTGCTCTCCGAGCTTGGTTGCTTTCTTGCAGATGTTTTATGACCCAAACTAGGTACCATCATCAGTGCTAGTAAGGAATGGCGTTTGCTCTCAGTTTACATTCTAGTGCAGGGGTCAGCAATCTGCAGCTCCAGAGCCGCATGTGGTTCTCTTGGGCCCTCTGCTGTGGCTCCCTGTCAGATGATCCCACCACTGGCTGACCCCGCCCCTCACCCTCACCCTCCCAGTCACTCCTTGCCCGGCCTGAGAAGGTAAGGGAAACAGCAAGGGATGGAGAAGCGGCCGGGGCAGAGACAGAGAGATACAGAGAGAGGGGGAGACGTAGAGAGATACAGAGAGAGAGAGGGAGACAGATACAGAGAGCGAGGAAAAAAAGAGCAACAGAGAGAGATACAGAGAGAGAGTGAGAGATGGGGGAGAGGGAGGGGAGGGGGAGAAAGAGAGAGATGTCAAAACGATTTTGTGGTTCCCTGTGTTTTTTAACAACTGGTTCTCTGTCCTAATGAGTGACTGGGTAGTCCGTAGCGGGAGGGGGGGGAGTGAGTGACATCGAGTTGGCCATGCCCATCCAGGTTTTGTGGCTCCCGGTGTTTTCTTTTCTGTGGGAAACGAATCCAAATGGCTCTTTGAGTATTTAAGGTTGCAGACGCCTGCTCTAGTCGCTTGCCCTGGGGTGATCTTAGAGGTTCTTTAGTTGGGCTGTTTGACTTCTTCTAAACAAAGAACTCTAAACACCACCTCAGGGCAAGCCCACTAGAATATAAATTTGGAATAAATCCTATTCTTTATTAGCACTGATGATATCACTTGTTTTGGGTAATGAAACATCTACAAAAAAACAAGCAAGCTCAGAGAGTGTTGTGGTCCGCCAACAGCCTGCGGACCTGGCAGCAGAGTCAGATAGTGAGGAGGCTGGGGAAGACAATGGGGCCAGTCCTGGAATCAGGGGAAGGCCCGGACGAGGGCTCCACATTGGAAGCAGAGATGGGGCCAGGGCCATCTGGGAGCGATGCGCAGACTCCGGAGCCTCCATAGGCGGATAGCAGAGAGGCAGAGGAACAGGAGGAGCCTGTTCCTAGTGCACGCATGCAAAGAGCTGCCAGAAGGGCAAGAGCAGCTAAAGCAAAAAGGACAACTCGGGAGTAAGGCCAGGAGATGACTGGCCTCTCCCAGAAGGCTTAAGAGAGTAGCAACGAGCTGTTGGGTTTCTTTGTAGAAAAGCAACGTTGATTCCAGTGCTTCTTGTCAGCGTCTCTTGAACTTTGTGGGGGTTTTGTCAAGAAAAGCCTTTGGCAGGTTTCCAAAGACATCAAAGGTTGGTGATAAGGCCGACAGACTGGTTATGAAGAATTTGTTTTGGACTAAGCTGAGAATGAATTAATTCTCCGCTGTTTTAATAAAATAAGTTTGTTGAGGACTGAATTCTGTTTGGTAATCACTACTTGGGCCTCAGTCACAACAGTGAGAACCAAAGACCTCAGAGTTGCCACCATTCTCCTCCTCCTCCTCCTCCTCTCCTCCTCCTCCTCCTCCTCCACTCCTCCTCCTCCTCCTCCTCTTCCTCCCTGCAAACCCCACATCCTTCTAGCACTGGTTATGTTACCTAGTTTGGGTCATGAAATACCTTCAAAGAAAGCAAGCAAGCTCAGAGAGCACCAAGGACCCCTCGTTTCAACAAATGTTTCTCCTTTATTGATGTTGATCAAGGATCAAACTTGTTATTCCAGTTTTCTAACACATCCCAAAGAGCTAGAAACTGGGGAGGGGAAAGTCGGAACGCAGACAAGAGTCCCACTGTTTTACCACAGGAGACATCACTTTCCACCATGTACAATTTCGCCTCAAAACGATGCCCAGGAATGTAATTGTGTATCTTCCACAAGTTAATTTGCTCTCTCACTTAGTGCATCTAATGGATTAGGTCCAATCATGGCTAAGCTTTTTTGAGCAGAGACAGGAAAGGGGAAGAGAAGTCAAATTTTTTACAAGCATTTTACGCACTCCAAGATTATTGCAAAGAATCTTACTTATTGGACTGTTCCTGGGAAGCTACACTTAAGCCATCTGACTAACAAGCTGCCTCCATTTAAAGCATCTCCTCCACAATTATAAAGAGAATAAAAGGTGGCCCACTGAAATTCCCACCTTATAAAAATACATTAAAAAGGTAGGTTGGAAAGAGAGGGACTGAAATGGGAGCTCGGAAAGCTTTTGTGCAGAAAATGGGAGGGGAAAAATGGCACAAAAGGACTCGCAAAACTTCCTCCTCTCTATGTAAGTGCATTGCCTGATTACATTTGGTGAAAGTACACCTTGATGATGAAAAAATATATACATCTCTGCAAAAAGCAACTTAAAAGCATAATTTTCTTTACAGGCGTTTCACTTCAAAATTCTTCTTAAGGGGATCAAAGCAGAAAATTAAACACACCTACAACACACATTTCCAGCGTGTGGTGGGTTCTTCCCGGTTCGGCCCAGGATGTTTTTCTGTGTCATATATGTCTGTGGGGGTATATGCAATAATATTTATCTTTTGAGAGCTGAATGCAATGAAATTTCATTTAATGTATGCTGATTAATGTACATTTAAAGTGACAATAGAGATTCTATTCTATTCTATTCTATTCTATTCTATTCTATTCTATTCTATTCTATTCTATTCTATTCTATTCTATTCAAACTGTTATTCACAATTTAGCATGACTTAATAATACACCATGGCTACAACAAAGTCAATGGAAATATCATTGTACATGATGGTTTCACCCTATTCTACATTACTCAAACCCTCCCTCAGATACATGCCCAGGTGGAGACACCATAATAAGAAGAATTTTTTGGGGGGTGGGGAATGAATTGGTCCAGGAAAGAGCAAGAAAGATAATCTGAGAAGCGGACATGACATTCTATTAAGGCAGCCTGAAGACCTTGAAATGTTTAGTTTGGTGAAGATAGGATGAATGCGACAGTGCTCTTCAAGGTCCTGAAGGGAAGACAAGGACTGGTTTTTCTAGTATTCTAGGTTTTCAGGAAACAGAATTGTGGAATTAAGCTGCAGGATAGCCAAGAGTTTGGTTGAAGAGTGGGAAAATAAACTGAGGAGGAGGAGGAGGAGGAGGGCAGGAGATGACCACAAAGATGGTCACTGAGATGGCACCTGCTGCTTTGAGCCAAGATGTCTTCTCTTCCCACCGCTACACATCACAGCCTCCTCCACCATCCTTCCCCTTGGAGCAAATTACAATTAGCTGCTGTAATCAGTCCTTAATGGTTTAATTCTCCCGAGCCCCGGCAAAGTAAAGGAAAATCACACCAGAGAAATATTGAGGACAATGTCAGCTTATCGTACAACAAAGGCCCTCGCTTAATAGCAATCCTTTAAAATCCCGTCAAGGTTGAAACTCCAATGCGGAGGAAATGGGGCAGCTGCCACCCCAGCATTGTACCTAGGCATGTCGCAAGGAACGATCGTAATTCGTCTGCCTGATAATCTGAAATATTTACAGGGTTTCTTTCTTTCTTTTCTTTCTTTCTTTCTTTCTTTCTTTTTTTCTTTTTCTTTTCTTTTCTTTTTTTTTTTTTTTGAAGCCCAAAGGGAGCTTTTTCAAAAAACAGCTGCCAGCTTCGTAGCATCTCACATACTTTCTATCATCTATCACAGCCCTACTTGAGTATTTGGCTTCTTTCTTTCTTTCTTTCTTTCTTTCTTTTTTAACACCAACTTTTACACCTGTAAAATTGGTGTCTTCTACATTAGCCTGCCCCACTTCCAGAAATGTCAGGACTACAACTCCCAGAATGCCCAGCAGCACTCAGGCGGGTTGACTCCTGGCAATGGCCTGGACTAGTCCCTGGAGTTTACTTAGCAACGTTCTGGAAGTGGGTTGTCGTTGCCTCCTTCCTAGGGTTGAGAGAGCGTGACTGGCTAAAGGTCACCCTTAGCTTCATGCCTAAGGCAGGACTAGAACTCTCAGCCGCCTGGTGATTGGCCCAAAGTCATCCAACTGGCTTTCAAGCTTAAGGCGGGACTAGAACTCACAATCTCCCAGTTTCTAGCCTGATGCCTTCACCAGTAGTCCCAATTGGCTCTCTTTGCTTATAATGTACCTATTTCATTCATTATTACATTTCTATCCATTCCAAGGTTGCATAAAATCACCAGTATATCACCCTGGAGTGGGCAGTTAACTTCTTATTCATAATTCATGTTATGTTTCCACACTCATAGCTCCATCCCATGCTACTTCTAGCACAATCACCAGAAAAATAACAAACACAAACATTCACCCTATAATATTAGTTACACACACATACAAACAGACTTTTTGCTGTTTCAGTATTTGCATGTATTAAACTAAAATCCGGGGTTTGGTACACCTTTACCAGCAGCGTTGTTGGTTTGTTGGTTTGTGTGTTATCAGGGAAAATGATGACAAATGCCCTGGGCCAGATACTCCAACATAGCTGGCTGCCCTGGCCAACTACCTCACATATGATGGGTGGCCACAATCCCAAGAGATGCTGACTCTACGCAGAATAATGGGAATAGCTGGTTTCTTGGAGCTGTCCCTGGTTAATGATCCCATTTCTCCATGGAAACCCACATCCTGTCTAAAAACCATTCTCTCTCTCTCATTCACTCATTAATTTAACCTTCTTTGAAAATTATAAGTCATTTGCAATACCAGGTCTGCCTAACTGTGCTCCACGCAGCCTGACCTATTAATAGCAGCGGTGCTGAACTGTGAAGTCACGGCATCAATAATCAGGTTTGTGGTTGAGACACGCCTTCCATTGTGGTTTGATTAGGTGACTACGTAATTGAGCTTCGGGGCTTAAGTGGGTTGAGAGGTCCTGGATGAGAACAGGAGGATATCATCAAGGTTTCAGCGTCCTTCGAAACCTTAGCTGTTCTCATATACAGGTAGTCCTCGATGTATGACGATTGGGATCAGAGTGTTGTGCTCTGCCAGCAGCCTGCGGACCTGGCAATGGAGTCAGACAGTGAGGAGGCTAGGGAGGACAATGGGCCAGTCCTGGAGTCTGGGGAAGGTCCGGACGAGGGGTCTGCGTCAGAGGCAGAGATGGGGCCAGGGCCATCGGGAAGTGATGTGCGGACTCCGGAGCCTCCAGAGGCTGACAGCAGAGAGGCAGAAGAACAGGAGAAGCCTGCTTCTAGTGCACGTATGAGAAGAGCTGACAGAAGGCAAGAGCAGCTAAAGTAAAAGGGACAACTCAGGAGTAAGGCCAGAAGATGATTGGCCACTCTCATAAGGCTTAAAAGAGCAGCAATGAGCCGTTGGGTTCTTTGTAGAAAAGCAACATCGATTCCACTGCTTCTTGTCAGTGCCTCTTGAACTTTGTGGGGGTTTTGCCAAGAAAAGCCTTTGGCAGGTTGCCAAAGACATTAACCATGGTGATAAGGCCAATGGACTGAGGTGGGTAAAATAAGGACCCAGATTGTTGGGGGCAAGAAGCTGACTCTGTAAAGCCACTTAGAGAGGACTGTAAAGCACTGTGAAGCGGTATATAAGTCTAAAGGCTATTGCTATTGTTATCTTGGTCCCTCTTCTAGGAAGTAACTCAATCAGCAGGAGAAAAAAAAGAGTTTTGTTTGCAGGGTTAATGCCCAAGCATAATTAGGACCGGGAAGAGAGAAGCTCCTTCCTTCCTTAATTAGAAATCAGAGGACGATGAGAATCGACATCTGTTTCTGTTGGAGTTTTTGCTCAATGCTGGAATTCTCCTTAATAAACTGAGATATTCTGGGGCTGCCTCAGTTAGCGGTTGGGTGCAGAAGCCGTACTCGGGGGGGTAGACAACTTAATGCGCCTGTAATTATCATGTAATTATTTTGTAATGGGGGATCAGGATTTCTCCATCTCTGGCATTTCCCCCACAAAACTTGAAAACATACAATGCAGACGTGCAGACGATCCCAGATCAGAATCCAGGTAGGCTCCGTTCTATACTGCAGGTAGTCCTTGACTTACAACCGTTTGTTTAGTGACTGTTCGAAGTTACGGGATTGAAAAAAGGGACTTATGGCTGTTTTTCCTCACTTAACGGCCCTTGCAGTCACGTGATCACAATTAAGATGCTCATGGTCTTGAGCAGAGGTGGGTTTCACATAATTTTACCACTGGTTTGCCGTAAACTGAAAATGCGCATGCAAGCCTTACGTGCATGCACACGGCCTTCCTTGCATGCACTTTGCTCATGCGTGTGGCTCGCACACATGCACGCGGCTTAGAAAACATGGTTAAATAGGGCAGCATAGCGCCAGGGTGGGTGAGCGGCCACCCGCAGGTCACAACTACTGATTCGCCCGAACCGGCTGAATACCACCATTCGTTTTGAGGTAAATGACTCACATTTATGACGATTACAGCCTTGAAGGCTCATGTGATCCCCTTTTGCGATCGCCTGTCAGGCAAAGTCAACAGGGAACCCAGATTCACTTACCCTCTGCCAGGTTTTGCTTAACAAGCGTGGTAAGAAAGGTCGTAAAATGAGGCGAAACTCACTTAACCACTGTCTCACTTTGCAACAGAAATGTTGGGCTCGGCTTTGGTCATAAGTCACAAGGACTACCTATAGAGGAGTTTCCTTTCTCCCCTCCACCGTTTTCTCATCCCCCTCTTCTCTCTCTCTATGCAAATATTTTGAAACGCTTTTCATGGCAAGTCTCTTCAAGTTAAAACAGAATAATTTAATCGGATGCTGTTGAATATTTATCAGAGTCCTTGTTGGCAAAATTACTTTCCAACACAAGTGTCAGGTGAGTCGCAATTATCATCAAATTGAGTACGCACAAATAATGGATGGGGTTTTTTTGTCTAAGGAAAAGCACCGACGACTGTTTTGTAAAGGCAACGTTTTAGGGAAATGAGGCTGCTACTCACCATTAAAACAGCCTTTTAGTCTCTGTCATTTAATTTTGAAAAAAAAGGACAACTAACATTTGACAAACTTAAGTTTCCTTAAAATTCCAGATTGGGGGAATCATAGAATCACAGGGTTGGAACCTGGAAGGGACCTTGGAGGTCTTCTAATCCAGGGGTCTCCAACCTTGGCAACTTTAAGCCTGGCGGACTTCAACTCCCAGAATTCCCCAGCCAGCAAAGCTTCTGGGAGTTGAAGTCCTCCAGGCTTAAAGTTGCCAAGGTTCGAGACCCTTGTTCTAGTCTAACCCCCTGCCCAAGCCAGGAGAACTTATACCAACTCAGACAAATGGCTGTCTGTGCTCTTTCTCAAAATCTCCAGTGATGCAGCACCCACAATTTCTAAAGGCAAGTTGTCCCACTGATTATTGCTTCTCACTGTCTCACTGTCAGGAAATTCCTCCGTATTGTACCGTCTGACTGTGTTGTGCCTTGTGATTCTTGACGAGCGTGTCTTGTCTTTTTATGTACACCGAGTGCATATGCACCAAAGACAAATTCCTTGTGTGTCCAATCGCACTTGGCCAATAAAGAATTCTAGTCTAGTCTAGTCTAGTCTAGTCTAGTCTAGTTTAGATCCGTCTAGTCTAGTCTAGTCTAGTCTAGTCTCTATCATTCTATTCTATTCTATTCTATTCTATTCTATTCTACTCTACTCTACTCTACTCTACTCTACTCTACTCTACTCTACTCTACTCTACTCTACTCTACTCCACTCCACTCCACTCCACTCCACTCTACTCCATGGAATGGGGGATTGTTGTCTCTGAGCTTGGTGGCTTTCCTGCAGACATTTCATCACCCATCTCGGTAGCATCATCAGGGTACCAGGAATGGCTGGTCAGAAACTAGGATGCTGTACAGAGCTTTAAATTTGCATTTTCTTCATTATTCCTGGGTCAGCTGTCCAGTCTGCTCCTCTGGGGAATCAATACAAAAGCAAGCAAGCATGTGTTGCTTTGAGAATTGCTTGGGAACATCCTTACAGAGGTCCATTTTCCAAAGGCAGTCAACATGAATAGGAAATTTCAGCTTGCGTGTATTCGTATGACAACATCGAGATTAACGAGGCACGGCTTAAAGATCATTAATGTTTGGAGTATATTATCAGGTGTTCTCTAATGCAGTTTTGATGAGCTTTAATGATGCTGCCGGTTACGTTTCTTTCTAAATCTTCCGTCCTTCTTCTCACCTCTTTTTTTCTAGATTCTTGTAGTTATTTAACCCAGCTGCTAGACTCCATCCGTAAACAACCTAAAAAATACCCTCCACCACGTTGTCATTTCCCTTGCCTGCTTTGGTTTCTGAGAGATGTTTGAGATTTTCTTTGGGTTGGTGGTTTTACACAAGCTGAACCAAATTAATATTTCTAGGATTAGCATGCAGGAATGTAGAGGTTCTGGAGTGTTTTTCACTTCTTGGAATCTTATAACGCATTTTGAGGTTCCGAGATGGAATTTAGAATGAAAAGCCTTTAGCATTTTAAGGCTGCGAGACTCCAAGGACGTTTTAGTTTCCAAATCTTCTCTTGCTGCCGTTCTTAGGGTAAAGGTAAAGATTCCCCTCGAACATATGTGCTAGTCGTTCCTGACTCTAGGGGGCGGTGCTCATCTCTGTTTCAAAGCCGAAGAGCCAGCGCTGTCCGAAGATGTCTCCGTGGTCATGTGGCCGGCATGACTCAACACCAAAGGCGCACAAAATGCTGTTCCCTTCCCACCAAAGGTGGTCCCTATTTTTCTACTTGCATTTTTTACAAGCTTTCGAACTGCTAGGTTGGCAGAAGCTGGGACAAAGAACAGGAGCTCACCCCGTTACACGACACTAGGGATTTTCTCCTAATTTTCTCCTAAATCCCTCTTAATTTGTTTCTTGACAGCCTGCATTTTCCTGATGTAAAAGAACAACTGAGTAAGGGCTAAGGTCAGGCAACCAACAAACTCAGCAATATATGTAGTCCTCGACTTACAACAGTTCATTTAGTGACCAAAGTTACAACAGCACTGAAAAAAGTTAGCGACGATTGTTTTTCACACTTATGACCATTGCAGCCATCCCCGTGGTCGCGTGATAAAAAAAATTCGGACGCTTGGCCACTGACTCATATTTATGACAGTTGCAGCGTCCCAGCGTCAGTGATCTCCTTTTGCGACCGTCTGACAAGCCAAATCAATGGGGGAGCCAGATTCCCTTAACAACCATGTTACTCACTTAAGAACCGCAAGCGATTCCCTTAACAACTGTGGCTTAACCAATGTCTCATTTAGCAACTGAAATTTTGGGCTCGATTGTGGTCGTAAGTCGAGGACTACCTGTAGAGAGATCTCTGGCTAAATACTGTGTGGGAAGTGAGAGTCTACCCATCTGATTTGTCTCTCGGAAGAGAGAAGACCAGGATTGCAAGGAAACTGTGAGGGTTGAGCCCCTTTGATCAATAATTGAAGCAAATATGAATCTTTATCTTAACTGCAGGTGAAAGATTATCAAATCCCTTTACAACAACGAGAGTCCATGTTATCTAGCAAATGGTACAGATGTTCAGAAGAAATGTAAGCTGGGGAGGAAAAGTGCAGCTCTTACTAGCAGCATTTTTGCTGAAATTTTTGAAGTTGGCTTTGGGAAAGAAAAGGAAAAGTGAACCAGTAGCGGAAATTTTGAGTAGTTCGGAGAACCGGCAAATACCACCTCTGGCTGGCCCCAGTGCGGGGTGGGAATGGAGATTTTGCAATATCCTTGCCCCTGGAGTGGGGAGGGAATAGGAATTTTGCAGTATCCTTCCCCTGGAGTGAGGAGGGAATGGGGATTTTGCAGTATCCTTCCCTGGAGTGGGGAGGGAATGGAGATTTTACAGTATCCTTCCCCTGGAGTGGGGAGGGAATGGGGATTTTACAGTATCCTTCCCCTGGAGTGAGGAGGGAATGGGGATTTTGCAGTATCCTTCCCCTGGCGTGGGGAGGGAATGGGGATTTTGCAGTATCCTTCCCCTGGAGTGGGGAGGGAATGGAGATTTTACAGTATCCTTCCCCTGCCATGCCCACCAGGCCATGCCCACCAAGCCACACCACGCCCACCAGGCCACGCCCACAGAACCGGTAGTAAAAGAATTTGAATTTCACCACTGGGCAAAACTACTTACCAAACTTCTCACTTAGCCCCAGAAATTTGGGGCTCAATGGTGGTCTTAAGTCGAAGACTACCAAATGAACAAATGAATGTTGCAAACAAAGCGAGGCTTTTGATTTCTGCAGAATCTGCTTCCCCACCCCCACCCCAGCCGCTGGCCTGTTTACTGTCATTTTTAACGCAGCCGAACTGAAAAATAAAAAAAAACAAACAAGGACGTCTCTTGTGATCAGGGCCATTTCAAAAGGAGGCAGCACAGGAAGACTGGAAATGAACTACCTCTACAATGTTCCTGGGGAAACGCATGTGGAAAAGGCTGGAAGCCCATCCTCAAGACAACAGCCGGTCCCTCCTGACTGGAAGGGGGCCCCTCTGGATAAAAAAACTCGGCAAACACCACCTGCCCTCCCCCAAGGGGGATGGGGGTCCCTTGACAGCCCCGTGCAGAATGGGGGGAGCTGTGCCAGAAGGGACTAAATTTATGCCCGTCCCTTGGGGATGCAGAGAACAGAGGTCGGCGCTTTTCGTTTATACCCAAGGAGAGGGAGAGGGAGAGAGAGAGAGAGTGGAGGGGCTGATGGGAGCAGAGCAACCTACAAAGATGTGGTTTTCTAAGTCCAAGGCAGGGATCTTTCCTCTAACCCTTCAAATCTGATTAGGTTTTGGCATATTTTCACATATATTGAATGAGAGACAGGAGAGAGTGGGGGAAGGGGTGGAGGGAGGGAGGGAGGGAGGAAAGAAGGAAGGAAGGAGATAGAAACAAAGAAAGGGAGAGAGGAGATTGAAAGAGAAAAAGAGAGGAAGGAAGGAAGGATGGAAGGAAGGAAGGGGGAAGGAGAGAGACAAAGAGGGAAAGAGGAGATTGAAAGAGAAAAAAAAGAGGAAGGAAGGAAGGAAGGAAGGAAGGAAGGAAGGAAGGAAGGAAGGAAGGAAGGAGAGAGACAAAGAGAGTGAGAGAGGAGATTAAAGAGAAAAAGAGAGGAGGGAAAGAAGGAAGGAGATAGAGACAAAGAGAGGGAGAGAGGAGATTGAAATAGAAAAAGAGAGGAAGGAAGAAGGAAGGATAATAGAGAGAAAAAGGAAAAGAAAGAGAGACACCCATTCTAGCACGAAGGACAACAACCCACAGAGAACTCAATGGCACTTTGTGGCTTCAGGATTGGAGCCCTCCTCCCTTCGCCCCTTTAATTTTTTACTAATGGCCTTCCCATCGCTATCTAACCTACCTGGGCTCTGCATTTTCTCCCGTGACCACCTGCAGCCGATGCTTATAAGTTTATTAACATCCCCTCATAAACAGCCTCCCTCTGCTCCCACTGAGCCTGCCAAGTGAAGCCAGCAGAAGGAAGGCTGCTGCTCTTTTCCAACACATTGACTCTCTCATGTGGGAACAATTAAGGCCAAAATCCCTCCAGCTTGCAAGAGGGACAAAGCCCACCATATATAATTTTAAAAATATCCCCCATGCTTCAGAGAGAGAGGAGGGAGGGAGGGAGAGAGAGGGAGCGGGAGGAAGGGAGGGAGAGAGGGAGGGAGAGAGAGAGGAGGGAGGGAGAGAGGGAGAGAGAGAGAGAGGAGGGAGGGGGAGAGAGAGGAGGGAGGGAGGGAGAGAGAGGGAGAGAGAGAGAGCGGGAGAAGGGAGGGAGAGAGGGAGGGAGGGAGAGGGAGGGAGGGAGAGAGAGGGAGAGAGAGAGAGCGGGAGGGAAGGGAGGGAGAGAGGGAGGGAGGGAGAGGGAGGGAGGGAGAGAGAGGGAGAGAGAGAGCGGGAGGAAGGGAGGGAGAGAGGGAGGGAGGGAGAGGGAGGGAGGGAGAGAGAGAGAGAGAGCGGGAGGAAGGGAGGGAGAGAGGGAGGGAGGGAGAGGGAGGGAGGGAGAGAGAGGGAGAGAGGGGAGATGGTCGGCAGGCCCCTCTGACCATCCAGAACAGAATGGAAACTCGTATTTCGGATGCTCAAGTTCCTGTCCTCAACCTTGTTTCTTCTCCTCTACCCCATGGAAATGAAGGTCTTCCTACTTCCAATACATGCAGGACCCTCTATAAGGAAGATGTGTGACCCACCGCGCTTCGTATTATACCTCTCCCTTCCTCTCCTCCCTTTTGATTTCAGAATGGATGGGTGCCATTTTTCACATCAAAAGGGCTGGAGAAGGAGGAGGAGGAAGCAGGGGGAGGAAGAGGAGGAAAGGACAATGAGAATCGCTGGCTGACATCACTCAGATCAAAGGCGCGGCCCAGAAAATGAGGAACTTAGGGGTCCTTTATACTGTCCACATCCTTCAAGTCATGGGGCGAAAAAGAAGAGGGAGGGCTGTGGGGAAGCAAGAAAGTTTTGAAGCCACTGGCTTTGTCTGCCGACGACAAGGGACTCCTCTCTCTCGCTCTCTCTCTCTCCCCAGCCGCCCCCACCAGTTCCCTCGCCTGCCCCCAAATTGGCTGCGATGGGTTTTAATTTGTGAAATTTATGAAAGCAAATAGGAAAAATGCCAGCATTTCTCACACCTCCTCCTTTACGCCAAGAGGAGAGGGGTTGAACAGGGAGGGCAGCAGCAGGGAAAGGCAGAACGGGAACCATACATCCACCGTGATGGAAGCGGCCAGCGTGATCGCTAGGAACTGTTTCAGAAAGATGGCTTCGGGCAGTGCCTCGGGAGCATCTTCGGGAAGGAGAAATCTGGCTACCTGAGGCTATTTTTTATTTCCAGGCCTCCCTGGTTGCAGGGGCGGGAGGGGAGAGAGAGAAAGGAGGGGGAAACCCACCTTCAAATTCACCTAGGACGTAAAAACTCCATGGGTAGCATATCAAAATTGGCGACTGGCTGTTGAAGCTCAGCAGTCAGAAAAAAGGGCTATTCAAGGATAGAGTGAAGTAGAAGCTTTATTAACTGTCAAACATCTATCATTCTCACCAATCTGAGCTCTTTCTTTTCTTTCCTTTTTTCTTTTCTTTTCTTTTTTCTTTTCTTTCTTTCTCTTCCTTCCTTTTTCCTTCCTTCCTTTCCTTCCTTCCTTTCTTCCCTCCCTTCTTTCCTTCCTTCCTTCCCTCCTTTTCTTCCTTCCTTCCTTTCCTCCCTCCCTCCCTCCTTTCTTCTTTCTTTTTTCCTTCCTTCCTTCCTTCCTTACTACCTCCCTCCCTCTCCTATGTACAAACAATAATGGCAAGCATTTTTAAAGCAAAACACACCTTAAACGATTTACTCTGAGAAATATACTTGGAAGGGGGAAAAAAAGAATTAAAAGGATCAACCAAATCACGGTAGCCTTGCTACAATACCAGAGTTTTTTCAACTTCAAAACATTAGGTGGCCTGCAGCTTGAAAGGGTCTGCTTAAAAATGGGATTGCATGAAATGCTAAGGCCAATATCAGCTACCAGATGACTCTATAATAAAGTCTGATTTTTTTTTTTTTTTACAGAAAGATGTACTTAATGGAGACATCCAGAGAGAAACAAATGATGTAAATGGAAAAATGATGAAACTTTCTAAGGGGGGAAAAATAGTGATTTCACTGTCTTTAGAAGAAGAAGAAAGTACAAGTCTGTTGAAAGACCCAAACTACCAGTATGTATAGTAGTGGCCAAAATTGTGGAAACCTTTTGGGAAAAGCGTATTTACTAAAACTAGCTAAGAAAACCACTTTTTTTTTTTTTTGGAGTAGTAACCATAAAATTATATATCAATGGAAAGATCATTGAATCAAGAAGGTAATGCAATAATTTTTTATGAAGGATTTGCTATTAGAATAGCAGTTACAGTAGAAAGAAGAAAAGTGAAACACGTAGAAAAAATGAGAGATACAAAAATTATCACCATAGAAAAAAAAAAGAGATATACAAAAATGATCACCATGTCAGTTAATACTTCGTTGGGTAACCTTTAGCATGAATTACAACCTTACAACATCTTCCCATGGAGTGAACCAAGTCTTTGAGTTCTGCAGCTGTTCTAATGTGAAACCAAGATTGAATGATGGCTTCTATTAACTGGGTTTTATTGCTGGGTCGCTTCTGACTAACAAGTTTCTTTAGTCGGCGCCATAGATTTTCAATTGGGTTAAGGTCTGGGCTATTTCCAGGCCATTCCACCAGTGGAATAGAATTATCTTGAAACTCAAAAAAAAAAAAAAAAAGTGGTGCTATTAGCCATCAAACCTCAAAAATACACTTTTCCCAAAAGGTTTCCAGAATTTTGGCCACTACTGTAATGGTGGCTTGGTCTCCTGGTCTTGGGATGAAAACTGGAAGAGGAAGAGCTAGGCATACTTTCTTGAGCTCCAAGAGGAATAGAAATCCAATTAATAAATAAACTCTGGGATTATTCATTTGATTTTTGGCTGTTATCTGAACCCAATATCTACTTTCTTAGTGATGGCCTTCATCTTCTCAGAGAACCCAGAAGTAGTTTGCCATTGCCTCCTTTCTAGGGCTGAGAAGGGGTGACTGGCCAAAGGTTATCTTGTGCCTAAGGCAGGATTAAAATTCAGATCCTCCTGGTTAATAGCCTGCTGCCTTCACCACCACACCAAACTGGTTATCTAAATCGATGTAGCCATACCGAAATAAATTTATCCACCTCTTAAAAGTTTCTCTTCATCCTTTCTCTTTACGTCCTTCAATTCAGTTCACTTTTGTTTGAAAGATTACTGGCAAAGATGTTCCCTAAACAAAGAATCCTCTATTGGAGGACCTGTATACTGCACGAGTCAAAAAGAGGGCTGTAAAAATATTTACAGACCCCTCACTTCCTGGACATAGACTGTTTCAACTCCTATCCTCAAAACGATGCTATAGAGCATTGCACATCAGAACAACTAGACACGAGTTTTTTCTCAAATGCCATCACCCTACTAAACAAATAATTCCCTCAACACTGTCAAACTATTCACTAAGGCTGCATTACTATTACTATTAGTCTTCTTATCGTTCTTATCACCCCTCTCCTCCCACTTATGACTGCATGGCTGTAACTTTGTTGCTGGTATCCTTAAGATTTATATTGACTGTTTCCCTATGACTATCATTAAGTGTTGTACCTTATGATTCTTGTTGAATGCATCTTTTCTTTTATGTACACCAAGAATGTATGCACCAAGACAAATTCCTTGTATAACCAATCACACTTGGCCAATAAAGAATTCTATTCTATTCTATTCTATTCTATTCTATTCTATTCTATTCTATTCTATTCTATTCTATTCTATTCTATTCTATTCTATTCTTATTTGTACCCTATGACTATCATTAAGTGTTGTACCTTATGATTCTTGACAAATGTATTTTGTCTTTTTCTGTACACTGAGAGCATATGCACCAAAGACAAATTCCTTGTGTGTCCAATCACACTTGGCCAATAAAGAATTCTAATCTAATCTAATCTAAAAGTCTGGACTTCATAACCCAGAATTCCTGAGTCAGGTGCCCATAACTCTACTGGCAAACCTAAGAACTGGGCCCACAGCTTGGGATGCAGAAGGCGTGTTCCTTCATCTTAATTCCCTAGACCAGCAGCCAGAAAATCTGTGACCTTTTCAATGCTGCTGGACTCTTATTATTCCGCCATCATAAATGTCACAGATCATCCTTCTCCGAGCAAGCATGTGAAGGCTTACAACCCTATACAGTATAAATTAATGCGGCAAAGAATATGTCCTGCCAGAAGATATAGGCAGGATTCATTTTACTAAATTTTGCTGATTAATATGAAGCGTAGCAGGCTCAAGGTTGACTCAGCCTTCCATCCTTCTGACTCAGTAAAATGAGGACCCAGATTGTTGGGGGAAAGATGCTGACTCTCTAAGCAGCATATAAGTCTAGGTCAATGTTGGTGAACCTTTTCGGCACCGAGTACCGAAATGGGAGCGTGCGCGCGGGGTGGGTGGGTGGGTGAGAACCGGAAACTGGAAGAGCAGCTCCCTGGCGCGCACATGCAGGGGCACCGGAAACTGGAAGAGCAGTTGCTGAGCTTCCGGTTTCCGGTGTGTGTATGAGTGCCAGTCATCTGGTCTTCCAGTTTCTGGTGTGCATGCGCGTGCAAAGATCAATTGGCCGGTGTGCATGTACTTGCTGGAAACTGGAAGCTCAGCTTCCTGGCGCGTGCATGCACGCCAGGGTGCAGCTCTTCCAGTTTCCAGTGCTCCTGCACGCATAAAACACCAGCTGGCCAGCACGCACATGGGCTCCAGAAGAGCAGTGGGCGATGGCTGGCATGTCCGGAGAGATGGCTCTGCATGCCACTTCCAGCACGCGTGCCATAGGTTCACCAACACTGGTCTAGGTGCTATCTAGACCAACGTTTCTCAAACTTTGCAACTTTAAGTGGTCTGGACTTCAACACCTAGAATTCCCCAGCCAGCGGGGGTCCGGACCTCTTAAAAGTTGCTGAGTTTGAGAAAAAACGCCAATCTAGACCCATCCAATCAATGCACAACGAAAGTTGTCGCTCTCGCTATCCTCCTGCCCTTTCTTTCTTTTTTTTTTTTTTAAAAAAGAAAATGAAACCACAATCTGATTACGATCCTGGGAGCGAAGTGCAATTCTTTTTTTCTTTTTTTTCCCCAACTCAAAGCATCCGGGATAAGGAGGAGAACGGGAGGGGTGTGGGGAGGAAATCTGTTTGTTTGCTTCTTTAATCATCTATTTTTTTTTTCCCCTGCCCCAAAGAGGCCTTGTGCTTATTATCGGCAAGACCAGCTTGGGCGCATTGCAACCTGAGCTCCTAGGATACTTTGCTGTGGAAAATCAGGAGAGGGAGGGTGAGAAAGGGGATGGCCAGGAAAAAAAAAATTAATTGTGAGAAGAAGGGGAAGGGGAAGGGAGGGAAGGGGGGCAGAGCAGTTCAGGAGAAAAGACAGAAGGCTTGCTGGCTCCCTTACTTTGATTCAATCAATTATCATTATCTTCCCCAACAGCTCTGCACCTCCACACCCCAACCCAGTTGTGTTTAACTTTCTTGTAGCCGTTGTGTTCTCCTGTCACATTTCTGGGGAGGGAATGCAAAAGGTTTTCTTTTCCTTGCAGGGGTTTTATCAGGCTCTCCCAGCCAAGGCCGGTCCGGCAAAGCAATCGCAACTCCACTTTATCTGCTCGAGCAGACCTCTGCCTGGCAGAGAGAGGAGGCCGAGCGGATGCTTTGGGGGGTCCCTGGGAACCAGACGTGGAAAGGCTGCCTGCGTGAGTCCCACCCTCCACTGGGAATTCATTAGGCAGGCAGGGCACTCCCGCTAGCGCGGCAAAGGGCAGCCGACAAACAGCGACATCCGCCAGGCGCTCTCCTCCATCAGTACCACGCAAGCCTGTTTGTTGCCAAATGTTGGGAGGGCAGAGGGGAAAGCAGTGAGGGACATGGAGAGTCAAGCAGCCTGAGTTGGTTCCACCAAGGACAACTCCTTGAGAGAGTCCACCAGGGACCTGCCCGACTCCCATCCTTTCCTGGGATGGGATTGTATTTTATGATTTATGATGACTGTATTTGATGATGACGATCATGATTTATCACTTGTTGCTTGCATTTACACTGAGAGCTTCTGCAAATTCCTTGTCGGTCCAATCACATATGGCCAATAAAGAATTCAATTCAGTTCAGTTCAGTTCAGTTCAGTTATTCTGTTGTGTTGTGTTCTATAGTCTGTTCTATATTCTATGCTCTATGCTCTATGCTCTATATTCTATATTCTATTCTATATTCAGCTCTATGTTCTATATTCTATTCTATATTCAGCTCTATGTTCTATATTCTATATATTCTATTCTACTCTATTTTTTATATTCTATATTATCTTCTATATCCTATATTCTACTCCATTCCATTCCATTCTATATTCCATATTCTATTTTTGTTGTTGTTGTTGTTGTTATTATTATTATCTTTATTCATTAAATATGAAACTCAGTCAACTGAACATTCAAAAATGCATCACAAATACCATTGACTGGTGCTAATGGTTGATTACGGGTTGCTGCCAGCATCCTAGGTATCAACCAAGTACCTTTTTAAGATGTACGATGTTATTGCAGGAATTGTTATTGCAGAAAGCTGCAATTATTATTATTATTATTATTATTATTATTATTATTATTATTATTATTATTATCCTCTTTTATTCATTAAACATGAAACTCAGTCAACTGAACATTCAAAAATGCATCACAAAGACCATTGACTGCTGCTAATGGTTGATACGGGTTGCTGCCAGCATCCTAGGTATCAACCAAGTATCTTCTTCAAATATACGATGTTCTGAGTAGCGCAGTTTTTTGCAGTTCTGCTGCTGTTATTGCAGGAAGCTGCAATTTCTTGATGTGCTTTGTAAAATTCTTGGACATGGTACCAAGTGCCCCGATGACAATGGGTATCACTGTCACATGTTTCATCCATAGCTGTGTAGTTTCGATGGCCAGGTCATGATATCTTCTTCTTCTTCTTCTTCTTCTTCTTCTTCTTCTTCTTCTTCTTCTTCTTCTTCTTCTTCTTCTTCTTCTTCTTCTTCTTCTCCTTCTTCTTCTTCTTCTCCTCCTCCTCCTCCTCCTCCTCCCCCTTCCCCTTCTTCTTCTTCTTCTTCTTCTTCTTCTTCTTCTTCTTCTTCTTCTTCTTCTTCTTCTTCTTCTTCTTCTTCATCATCATCATCATCATTATTATTATTATTATTATTATTATTATTATTATTATTTTGCAGAACACTTTCTCCCATGGAGGTATCCCCAACGAGGCTCAGTGAGGATGGAGAGAAAGCCAACTCGTTGGGCCTTCACCTCCGGCCATTTTTACATAGTTTTTGGATCGGGTGTCTGGCCCCCAAAGAGCTTGCATCTTCTGCCAAGGAAATAACAGGCACTTAGCTAGTCAGCTATTAGCGTTACAAAGGAAAATATGCAGGCACCCCAGGGAGATGGGGGAGACGGTGCTGACGTCAGGGGGTAATTGGGTGTCTGGGAGAAACTGCCAACGGCTGGCCCAGCTCTCCAGGGGCCCTGCAGAGCCTGAGTTGCAACTCTAATAAAGGAAAGTCAATTTGAGAAAAAGGAGTCTGGCTGCAGAGCAGGCTAACGGCTACTCAAGAGATCTTCCTCGCACCCCCACACGCAGCCCGAGCTTTACTCAAACCCCCAAAAGAGCAGCCACAAGTTTTTGCACATCTGTTTTGGAATAAAAAGCGGTTTCTAGTTTTGTGTGTGTGTGTGTGTGTGAGTGTGAGAGTGTGTGTATCTATGTGTCTGTGTTGTCCTCCTCCTTCCTCCTAGCCTGCTTCCCCCACCCACCCACCCACCCACCCCACCCTCTCCATCCTGGTACCCCATGGATTTTTATGTCACGCCGAATGTTTCTCCATCTATTTTTATAAGCCAGAATTCAGGGTTTGCAAAGAAGAAGAAGGAGGGGGGGGAAAAAAGGAGAACGTATTTTTTAATTACCGTGACGCTAAACTGAAGGGGTTTTAATCATCTCAAACCCCCGGCTCCCCCTCTCCTCAAAGCCATTAACCGTTGCTTGGAAACATTTGTTTGTTTGTTTGTTTTGGCAAACCCCTAAGTAACTTTTTAAACCGTTCGTTTCAAAAAAAAAAAAAAAAACGAGAAGAAAAACAAACAGCAGATAATAAACAGAATCGGTGCATTCAAAGTTAAGTACCTGATTGAATGTAATGGGTTTTTTTTTTCCTTTTAAAAAAAATCATACGCTTTTTCAAAATTTGAAGAAGAAGTAGGAACGGAATGGCATGGCATGGAACTGCCTGTGTACACCGGCCCTAAAGTCATTTGCCTGCTTCACACAACTGAAAATGCCGGAGAAATTGCTTGTAAACTGTGGCTTACAAACAGCAATGCTTGGATTCCAATCGTATGCTTAACTCAAACCCAACTAACCACGATCCTCCTAATCATACTATGGTTTTAGGGAGGCTACTTTGGGAAGAACTGTGAAGCGAGTTGTTAGGCTGGATTGCTGGGTTGCTGGGTTAAATAAAAGAATATTTTTTTTGCAGGGCTCTGGATTTTGATGGTTGTGTTTTGATCATCCGTTCGCCACCCAGAATTCTACTGGTTAGATAGGTGGCACCTGACCTCTGGAACAGCTTGTCTCCCCACATCCCCCAGACTGAGTTCGGGGGAAACCCGGGGTGGGTTCTACTCAGTGGTGGGTTTCAAAATTTTTTACTACCGGTTCTGTGGATGTGGCTTGGTGGGCAGGGCATGGCATGGCTTGGTGGGCATGGCTTGGTGGGCATGGCAGGGGGAAGGACAGTGTAAAATCTCCATTCCCTCCCCAATCCAGGGGAAGGTTACTGCAAAATCCCCATTTCCTCCGATCAGCTGGGACTCGGGAGGCAGAGAATAGATGGGGGCGGGGCCAGTCAGAATTTTTACTACCGGTTCTCCAAACTACTCAAAATTTCCGCTACCGGTTCTCCAGAACTGGTCAGAACCTGCTGAAACCCACCTCTGGTTCTACTTACCTTTACTACCGGTTCGCAATAGGGCTGCGCATATGCAGAAGGTTCCCGATGACGTTGGGGTCGGTGGGCGGAGCCTCTCACCGGTTTTACTACCGGTTCTTGTGAACCGGTCCGAACCGGGGACAACCCACCACTGGGAAAAACCCTCTCAGCCTAAAGGCCTGACTCTGCCAGTTATCTTGGGGTTCCAATGGGGCACCCTCACAGTGGGGGCAGTTGATCGATTAACAACAGATCCCATATCCCTCCCCCAATCCTGCTCCCACCCTCCTCATCTTTTCATTGTGCTGAGTGTTTGACTGTTTGTACTAACTGATTTATGTTTTTAACTTACATAGTTTCTACAGATTGTAAGCCACCCAGAGTTACTTTGAGGTAAGATGGGTAGCCAATAATTTTTTACAAACAAACAGGCTTAGTAAGTAAGTAAGTAAGTAAGTAAGTAAGTAAGTAAGTAAATAAATGGTGCCCCATGACGGTGTTGTGCCAACTCTGGTTTTCCCTTCCTTGCCTAGGGTATTGGGATACAAAAATGATGGAAATGACTGTACATGTAAATGTGGTTTATGAGAAATAAAAACCATTCTCCTTCTTCTCCATTCCACAAACCTCATCTCCTTGTGGATCTGATGATGTCACATAGTTTGGTAGTTAAATGTCTGCAAGAAAACAACCAAGCTCAGAGAACACAGGGGAGCACTCCATCTCCAGCATTTTCAGCCATAAACTAACCAACCCCATCAACCGGTCCAAAAAAGCATGAGCTAACTGACTGAACAACAGTTAAATTAACCACAGAGAAACATGCCGTGCAAACAAAGGATAAAGCAATACAAAGCTCGATAGTTGAGTTGGTTTTGAAAGCTAATGGTTTAAATGTTGTGTTAGGCAAAGAAATTCTCCAGCTGTTTTCTCTTTCTTTCATTCCTGGTCCAATTTGGTGGGAAATAATTGGCTTTCGGAGGAGACAAGAACTTCAGTGGACTTCTCACAGGTGAAATATAATGCATCTATTTGTAAGGTGTCCAAAGGGTTGAGTGGGTGCTAAATGTCTTCTCCTACACTCCACCATCATCCAATCTTCAGCAATTTACAGTCATCTTGACTTCTCCCAATGTTTTCAAAGGGGGAAAAAAAAAAAACATCCCA
>JAKOOJ010000014.1:3767205-3799705 GCA_022577455.1 Arizona elegans | reverse complement strand
TGCCTCCTTCCAAGAAGACTTACTGACTTCCCTGGCATTCCTTGGTAGTCAGCTATGTAGGGAACAACCAGATCTGATCCTTCTTGAATTTTAAGTTCAGCCAAGGATTTCAGACTTTAAAAAAAAAAACAATTAAAATTGGCAACAGAACAAAACAAGGGAAGGAAAACAGAGAACCATCCTGCTCCTGTAAGGACTCTTCAATCTTCCTAACGCACAGTCATGGCAGTGGCTACGATAGTCCCAGCTGTTATTTAATTTAGGAGGATCTCTCCTGTTTTTCGATTTTAATCCTGGCTCAATGGGGCAGGGAAAATGCCCTCCACAGCACTTGGAAAATACAAATACACAGTAAGGAAAGCTCTATTTTCAACAGAACCCTACAAAGGCTGTAGAGCAGTGTTTCGCAATCTTGGTAACTTGAAGATGAGTGGACTTCAACTCCCAGAATCCCCCAGCCAACTGGCTGGGGGATTCTGGGAGTTGAAGTCCACCCATCTTCAAGCTTCCAAGGTTGAGAAACACTGGCGTAGAGTAATTTCGTGACGCAGCCGCACAACAGAGGAAGCTTCCCAAAATCAAACATTTCAACATGGACGTGTCCTCCTTTAGCAGAAAAACTTACGACCAAAGAAGTCGGTAGCAAAGTGAAAAAAGTCAGTCAGCTTGAACCATCCTGTGTCCCAATCAGCGACAAAAGGTCAGATGCAGAATCTTAGTCCCCCTTAAGACTCCTGCCGAAGAGCTAATAAAGCATCCGGCAAAATTCATGGCCACGCTCCCTTCTAAAGAACAGAAATGTTTTCTGCAAATATTATCACATTTTCCCCAAGAATGAAAAGGAGTTGGGCAAAATGAAAGAAGAGGAAGCCCCTGTGAATGTAAGAAGAATTAAATGGGGGAAGAGTATGGACCTAAAAACAGCCAATACAATGAAGAAAGAGATACCAACAAAGGAGAATATTTGCAGCTCAGGGTTGAAAGAGGTATCTTAGGGTAAGGCTGTGCTAACTCTAATACCTGTCTAGTCAAGGTGATGACCATATTGTCATGTCAGGAACAGTATCTTTGAAAGACACAAAAAGCCAAAGGAAAGAAAGCATATCAGGGCTGTAAGCCCAGTTTAGACTGATGTAGGAAAGTAAAGAGAAAAAAAAGTAAATAAGTAAATAAGGAAGGCTGAGCGCCAAAGAACTGAGGCCTTTGAACTCTGGTGCTGGAGAAGACTCCTGTGAATCCCTTAGACTGCAAGGCGATCAAACCAATCAATCCTAGAGGAGATCAACCCTGACTGCTCTTTAGGAGGCCAGATCCTGAAGATGAAACTCAAATACTTTGCCCACCTAATGAGAAGGAAGGACTCCCTGGAGAAGAGCCTAATGCTGGGAACGATGGAGGGCAAAAGAAGAAGGGGATGGCAGAGAACAAGGTGGCTGGATGGAGTCACTGAAGCAGTTGGCGTGACCTTAAATGGATTCCGGGGGATGGTAGAGGACAGGAAGGCCTGGAGGAACGTTGTCCATGGGGTCGCGATGAGTCAGACACGACTTCACAACTAACAACAAAAGGAAAGTAGTGGAGAGTAGATGGCATTAAAGGGTTTACTCAGCAAAACAAAGCATGAATTGCAGATGATAGACGGAAAAAATGGTTCTTCAGAACTTGTTGTACTCTGCAGAAAGTTCTTAATGCTGCTACCTGACACTTTAAGGAACTAACAGTGAGACCCCCAAAAGCTCTTCTCAACTTCCAGGTGCAGATATTTTCTTACTGATCCATATTTAAGAAAGCTTTCCATGGATAAAGCTTGAATTTTTCCTTGATTCTATTCATCTTCAGCTTTGTGCAATGGCTTTTTGTTCCCAAGAGCTTAGCCAAAAGGGTCTCCAGAATCCCAGAGAGTATCAATTCTGAAAAGGTACTCCTCCTGAAATGGAATAAGTCAATAGGCACACCTTCTGTGGTAGAACATTCAACCTTTGGCTGGTTCCATGAACCTTCCGAGAAAACCCTGTCATTAAAAAGGTTGATGTAAAGAGATCCATGAAAGGGATGCACCATTTCTGAACAATCTTGTTGGGAGCAAGAACTCAGGAGCCAGGATAGAGTTCAAAAGCACAATGAGTTTATTTCATACTACCTATGTGAAAGAATCCAAACAAGGCAAATTGGTGCCATATAAGAGTCAGCCATATAAGAGTCAACAGACTTCATGGAGGGCTGAACTTCGGTCTCTTGTGAGAACATAACAATTCCAAACTAATGACACATATGACCCCACCTTCGGGCTAAGCCTGCTCACCTCCTACACAATCATCTGAAAAACTTAAAAGCTATGTTTCTTCCTAGTCTCTTTTATAGGAATCCAGACAATCTGTTCTTCTAATGGAAGCCACTCTAATAACTGTCCCACAGATGTTTCATCCCACCTGGACTGGTGTTTATAGGCCTTCTCTGTGACAGTTGCCATTTATTTTTTCCAAACTGTACTCCTCTGGAGGTACATGCAGTTCCTCCTTCTTTGCTAATAATCCCTAAGCAAATCAAGAAGATCATATTGTCCTGGTATCTATCCTTGCAGTTCGGGATGAGATGTTCATTATTTAATATTTGAGTATGTATTTTTGTCTGGTGTGATGCTCACCAACTCTCTTCCCTGGTGGAGGGATTTATAAACATAAGTAAATAAAGTACGGCATCATCATCATTATTGACAGCTCCCACTTGTGCCAAACTCACCGAAGAATTAGTCAACTGATATTCTGAAATCCTAGGACGTTTGTTTTGAAGTCAGCCTCCCCAACAGAATAAGACCTCTGTGGAAAATCCTATCCAGTTGGCTTCCTTTAGGCACAACCTTTCCAGCAAGCGGATTGGATGCCTCTCCAACCCCATGCCGATACCTTCCAGATTTGCAAAGACAGCTGGATGCACAAAAGGAGAGGCAGAATGCAATCTGATCTCAGAGGGAATAAATGGGACTGTAGAAAATTCAGATGGAGGTAAAACTATCTCTCCAAGACTTGGCAGGCAATCGGCTGTTCTCTGTAGCTGGCCTATGTCCTCGAGGGAAAGAAGAAGGGGGGAAAAAATGGACTCCACCTGAATGGTATTAATCGGATTGTATGATTTTTTTTTTAAAAAAAAATCTCCCTCCATGCCTTAAAAAAAAACAGAAAAAGGATTGAACGGAAAGATATCGAGGGCTATCTGTAAGTATTCCAGATGTTGGGGGAGCTGGGGGCAGGGTTGAAACCTACTTACCTTCCCTACCAGTTCGGAAGTGCGTGCTCTCTCATGTGCGGGCATCACATGCGATTTTGGACCTTCTGTGCATGCGCAAAGCCTTCTGCACATGCGCAGAGGCAGTGGTGAAATCCAATTTTTTTTTACTACCGGTTCTGTGGGTGTGGCTTGGTGGGCATGGCTTGGTGGGCATGGCTTGGTGGGCATGGCAGGGGAAGGATACTACAAAATCTCCATTCCCTCCCCATTCCTGGGGGAAGGATATTGCAAAATCTCCATTCCCACCCCACTCTGGGGCCAGCCAGAGGTGGTATTTGCCGGTTCTCTGAACTACTCAAAATTTCCACTACCGGTTCTCTGAATTGCTCAAAATTTCCACTACCGGTTCTCCAGAACCTGTCAGAACTTGCTGGATTTCACCCCTGCGCAGAGGGTCAAAAACAGGTTACTTCCTGGTTAAAACCAGGAAGTAACAACGTCCAGGTGGGCAGGTGGAGCCTTGCACTGCTTCCGCTACCGGTTCGCCAAACCACGCACCACCGCCGCTACTCTGGGGAATACTCTATTAAGAGTATACTCTATACTCTATACTCTAATACTCTATAAAGCTACTCTACTCTAGCTTTGCTGGCTGGGGAATTCTGGGAGTTGAAGTCCTCCAGGCTTAAAGTTACCAAGGTTGGACATCCCTGCTCTAAAAGGATGCAAATGACTAGCTGTCTGCAAGGAATACAAATCCTTCCATTCTCCCATCATTCAGTTAAGAGCTGAAAAAGTTTCTCGGATGAGAAGCGAAACGTCTTTCTTCTTCTTCTTCTTATGCCATATACATCATCGGACGTTGGCGATCATGTTCGCCATGCTATTTTTGTCAACAGCCGCATGAAAAAGTGCTGCTGAGTTTTGTCCAAACCGGTCCCTTAGGTTTTGAAGCCATGATGTTCTTCTTTTGCCTGGACCTCGTTTGCCTTCAATCTTTCCCTGGACGATTAAGTTGAAGTATGCCGTATTTTTTGGGGTGTTGCATCACATGTCCAAAATATTCTAACTTTCATTTTTTAATGGCTTTGGTGATTTTCCTTTGCTTTCCCAGGTTGGCTTGTCACCTCCTCATTTGTGATTTTGTTAAATCCAGTTTATACATAACAGTCGTCTGTAAATCCACATTTCAAATGTGTCTAGTTTTTTCAAGTGGTTTTCCGTCAGAGACCCAACTCTCTACTCCGTAGAGCAGGATAGAAAAGATGTAATATCTGACAAGCCTGATTTGAAATGTCTTTAAAGCGAAAGAAAGAAAGAAAGAAAGAAAGAAAGAAAGAAAGAAAGAAAGAAAGAAAGAAAGAAAGAAAGAAAAGAGGGAAGTCCAGCTGGCTCCTGAAAAAGCACCTTTAGTCCCCGGACTTGTTCATGAACTGATGGAAACCGAAGTTCAAAACGATACGCAGAGCCATTTCTTCCCTAAGGATTTCAGAGCCGTCTCATCTTGCGATCCAATTTATAACGAGATTTCACGATAGCTGTGACCTAAAATCTACATCCTTGGATAATTGATCTTGGTGCTTTCCAACCCTATCCTTGGAAATTGGGTTCCAGAAACAGCCACCGTTTTAAAAAGCATTAAAAATTAGTACTTTCCTTTTCTTTGCCGATTAAAAATGCTTCATCTTCCCATCCATGTGTCAAAGATGGGGGTTTTTTTCCCCTCAAAAGACAACTGGACTGGGTTTGGGTTTTTTTTTGTTTTTCCAGGAGGAGGAGGAGGAGGAGGAGGAGGAGGAGGAGGAGGAGGAGGAGGAGGAGAAGGAGAAGGAGAAGGAGAAGGAGAAGGAGAAGAAGAAGAAGAAGAAGAAGAAGAAGAAGAAGAAGAAGAAGAAGAAGAAGAAGAAGAAGAAGAAGAAGAAGAAGAAGAAGAAGAAAAGGTTTCGCTTCTCATCTGAGAAGCTTCATCTGTTCATCACAACGAATGAAGCTTCTGGGATGAAGAGCAAAACGTTTTCTTCTTCTTCTTCTTCCTCAAGGGAAAAAAAAACAAAAACCCAGTCCAGTTGTTTTTTGGAAGGAAAAAAAAAGCATTTTTGAGACAATTAGGATGACTGAGAATCTCCAGACATCTTCCCATCAATGTATGTTGGGAGGCCGCGTAACTCCCCAAGTAGCATAAATTAATGTAAACGGGCAAAGATGCAAATCCCCAGTTTTGACCTTCCTGCTTTCCCCTTCAACTCATGCATGCAAGATCCCCGGAGCAAGTCAACAAACACAACCAGATTTCAAGGGACTCCGATTTAGCAAGCAGCAGAGTTTGAAAGCCAAGTCCTCTAGCAATCCAAAGCTACAAATAAAATTAAAACAGGATTGGAAAACCATCTCGTGATCGCTGTTCACGCAAACGACTGGGGGGGCGGGGGGGCAGGATGGAAAGAAACTTTCAGCAAATCAACCCCTGTTGAGGTAACAATCCGCGCACACTTTTTGAAAGTCTGCAGACTTATTTTGCTGGCATCTTTTTCAGCAGTTCCTCAAACGGTTGCAGGATGCGTGAGGGGACCATAAATGCCGAGCTGCTGAAAAACAACAGCATCCCCAAAATCAAATCAATAAAAACCCAGGCAGCAGACATCCAAATGGCAAGCAAAATTCCAACTGAGGTTACCCTTCTGAAGAAAAAGCAGGGTTTAGCTTGGCCCGTTGATGTTAAGAGTTGCATCAAATAAGGCGACAACAAATGGAAAGGAAAATTGAATAGAGAGCAACTGGAGTCCACGTTCAGGAAGCTTAGATTAACAGAGTTGGAAGGGACTTTGGAGGTCTTCTAGTCCAACCCCCTGCTCAGGCAGGAATCCCTACACCACTTCAGACAAATGGTTATCCAACATCTTCTTAAAAACTTCCAGTGTTGCAGCATTTACAACTCCTGGAGGCAAGTTGTTCCATTGATGAATTGTTCTGTCAGGAAATGTCTCCTTTGTTCTAAATTGCTTTTCTCCTTGATTAGTTTCCACCCATTGCTTCTTGTCCTGCCCTCAGGCCACTTTGGAGAATAGCTTGACTCCCTCTTCTTTGGGGCAGCCCCTGAGATTTTGGAACACTGCTATCATGTCACTCCAGTCCCTCTTTTCATCAGACTGGACATACCCAGTTCCAGCAACCATTGGATAGGGTTGTGTGCTTTCACATTTAATTAACTGAAGGGGTTTTGTTAGCTGCACACCTTAAGCAAGGTTCCTTAACCTTTAAGACGGGTGGACTTCAACTCCCATTGACCACACCTGCATGGATTGCAGAATTCCCACGCCGCCTGGAGAATTCTGGCAGTTGAAGTCCACCCATCTTAAAGTTGCCAACTTTGAGAAATGCCAAGCCAAAATTTAAATATATTGATGATTACGTGCCTTCAGATCATTCATTGTCAACTCTTAGAGACTATATAGATTTTTTAAATGCATATTGCCAACATAAAAACTTAAGGACTTTCCAGGATTTTGGAAACTGACTGGAAGTTGACTCAAAACTCAAAACGCTGACTTTCAGTTGGCTGATGAGATGAAAAACCTCCTACTAATACTAAAGATAAAGGTAAATGTTCCCCTTGCACATCTGTGCTAGTCATTCCTGACTCTATGGGGCAGTGCTCATCTTTGTTTCAAAGCCGAAGAGCCAGCACTGTCCAAAGATGTCTCCGTGGTCATGTGGCCAGCAGGACTAAACACCAAAGGAGCACGGAACACTGTTACCTTCCCTATTTTTCTACTTGCATTTTTTACCTGCTTTCGAATTGTTAGGTTGGCAGACGCTGGGACAAGTCACGGGAGCTCACCCCGTTATGCGGCGCTAGGGATTCGAACCGCTGAACTGCTGACCTTTCGATCGACAAGCTCAGTGTCTTAGCCACTGAGCCACCATATCCTAATACTACAGGCCTCCAAATTCAAGAGGGAGAAAGCGACATTCAGATGAGAACCCACACTTGTGCTAAAAGAAGTCAGTTTGGGTAATCCAAGGAGGATTATGTTGTGTGCAAACATGGGGTTGATGCTGATATTGACTGGTTGGCTGAGGAATTCTGGGAATTGAAGCCCATCCATCTTAAAGCACAGTTGGGGAACGCTGCCTTAGATTGCTTCATTTAGAGCCGAGTTCCAACGCTACCCACAAACCCCAATGGATCCTTCTCCAGCATGAATGGCAGTCTCACTAGAGAACCTCTGTCAACACTGGTCTATTTTTTTTTTAATGGACTGCCACAGGGGTGGGTTCTACTTACCTTTACTACCGGTTCACAATGGGGCTGCACACGCACACACACACACACACACACACACACACACACACACACACGGAAGCTACATGGTGACATTGGGGTTGGTGGGCGGAGCCTCCCACTGGTTTTACTATCGGTTCTTGTGAACCGGTCCGAACTGGGGGCAACCCACCATTGGACTGCGGTGATATGCACCCTCCATCTTAAGGATATTAAGGATAGCACAAGTCAAAAAGAGGGCTGTGAAAATATTTACAGACCCCCTCGCATCCTGGACATAAACTGTTTCAACTCCTACCCTCAAAACGACGCTATGGAGCACTGCACACCAGAATAACTAGACACAAGGACAGTTTTTTCCCGAACGCCATCACTCTGCTAAACAAATAATTCCCTCCACACTGTCAAACTATTCACTAAGACTGCATTACTATTAATCTTCCCATCGTTCCTATCACCTATCTCCTCCCGCTTACTTTGTTGCTTGTATCCTTAAGATTTATATTTATATTGATTGTTTCCTAGTATGATTTGATTGCTTATTTGTACCCTATCATTATCATTATGATTCTTGATGAATGTATCTTTTCTTTTTATGTACACTGAGAGCATACGCACCAAAGACAAATTCCTTGTGTGTCCAATCACACTTGGCCAATAAAGAATTCTATTCTATTCTATCCTATCAATTCTATTTCTATTTGACTGCATAGACTAATCCCTATTGAGGGAAGGCAATGGCTAAGCTTACACCCCATGCTAAAAATAAGTCCTGTTGCAGTGGGATGGCCGAAAGCGATTGGCGAAACTTGCGGCACTGCTCTCTTATAGTCTAGTCTCGCAACTTGTGAAAAATCCACTCACTTCAAAAGTTCAACAAGACAAAGGAAACACGCAGATACGATTTTAAAATAGTGTAACAACGCTCACATGTATTGGCACAGGCTTCCTTCTATTACGAACAAACGTTCTCATTCAAGAGAAAGGGTTTTTTTTTATAAAACCCTTTTTAATGGTGGGCTTTTTGTTGTTGTTGTTGTTTTGTTTTGCAGGAAAGAAATTTACACACAACGCAGCTCTCCCCGGGGAGACTAAAAAGAGAGTAATCCTTGGTTCTCTGCCACCCACTCTCCACAATTCCTCTTCCATCCCGAGCTTATACAACACCCTTCGTTCAAACCAAAGGAAATCAAAGTCAAAGATAAACACCATATGGGCATCATCTGGATACCAGCCAGCTGACTGCTCAAATATGTGGTAGAGTTTGTGGAGTCTAAAGGAAGAAGAGAACGCTGCTGTTAATGTGGAAATGGCATAAATGAGCCACCCCCAACCCCCCCAAAAATGGTGCCAGGCTTTGAAGTACAACATCAGTAACGGTCAATCCTAAATAGGATTCGCACGTCACATGGCATCTGCCGGTACTTTCTGTATAAAGGGGGCTTTGTATCCTCCCCTCAGTGTGACTGCGGGATCCCATGTCAAACTGTAGATCACATCGTGGTCTGGCTGCAAGATGGGGGAATAGCCATCCAATATCTCATTTTAAAAAAAATATAAACAATGCTGCTCTCCAGTGGTTTTATTTATTTATTGTTTATTGGTTCGATTTATATGCCGCCCTTCTCCGGAGCCTTCATACTTTTGTATATACCTGGTTACTAGGGCTTTCGCCCCCCTCCCCCAAGTGGTGTTCTTTTTTATATATACAAAGTCATCTTATTGCCCCCACAATCCGGGTCCTCATGTTTCCATGGGATCCACTTCATAATAGGTGGGGCCACTGGCTACAACCCCCTTTTGACTTTTTAAAGGCTCCCCATTTGCCTATGTATCTGTTTCTGCCGCCTAATAAAATTCTGTCGCTTCCAGAGTCTTTTAAAAGTCCTGGAATCTAACAATGCCACATGCGAAGGCTAGAAAAGTAACGTTTCACAAAGAAGAAATTGGGCTTTTTTCTTAGCAAAAAGGGACTTGCAAGAGATCACGGGTTGTCTCATTTCTACATGCAGGAGTGTGATAGTAGAGCATTACAGTTTTATTCTTTCTTGTTATTTTCGTTGTCAGTAGCTGTTGATCTTTGATGATAGAAAACAGGCTTTCTGTATACGTTGCAGAGATACGATAGATAGATAGATAGATAGATAGATAGATAGATAGATAGATAGATAGATAGATAGATGAGACAGAGAGAGAGAGAGGTAGAAGATACAAACAAAGGTGAGTTTAGAGATTGCTGCATCTCTTCTTGAACCAACAGCCCATAGATGGCAATGCACTTGCCATGAGTTCAAAGCACATCTGTCTACCATGAGAAGAAAGTTCTGCTAACACATCTGGTGTTGGGTGAGAAAGAAGCTCTTTTCACAGACTGATCCTAGCCAAAAGGCCAAGAGAAGCTGAGACTTCAGAAACGTCCCATGGGCCACTAACTTCCACTCTAGAAGCCAGACTGATCCGGCTTCATGCGAAAATCCACTTTTAGCAGGAAATTCTGATTATTATTTTTTTCTAAAACCAAACATAGAGTGCAGGGTCTTCAATATCAAAGATGGAACTGGTAGAACCTAGGAAGTGGAGTCCTTGGTGCTCTCTGAGCCTGGTTGGTCGTGAGCATTGATGATGTTATCTAATTTGATAATGAGACATCTTCAAGAAAGCAACCATGCTCGGAGAGCACCAAAGACCCCACGCTTCAACCCTGAGCTACAAATATTCTCTTCCGTTAGAACCTAAAATCACACCTTCAGGGCTTCCTTACTTTCAAAAATGAAGAGGTTCCTCAGCTTTCACCATCTCACTTATTTTGGCCATGTCATGCACGGGAATTCACTGGAGAAAGCAATTGTGTTTGGAAGAGTTATTGGTCAAAGGAAACCAGGCCCACCAATAAACATGATGGCTGGATACCATCAAAGATGACACCAGCCAATGGCATAGAACAGGGGTCGGCAATCTTAAACACTCAAAGAGCCATTTGGACCCTTTTCCCACAGAAAAGAAAACACCGGGAGCCACAAAACCCTTCTCATACCTGACTATTTCCTGAGCAGCCATAAAACTAACATATTTAATAATTAAATATTCTGTTTTCTTCTGAAACTTTTCTTTTCTTGGATTTATCCATGGTTGGCCTACTGGCGTCGAAACGCTCAATAAATCAAGTGCCGGCAGTGTCGCACATTGGCGGTTGTGACGCATATTTTGAGCGACAGGGAGCCGCAGCAGAGGGATGAAAGAGCCACATGCGGCTCCAGAGCCTCAGGTTGCTGACCCCTGCCATAAAACAACTCAAAGAAGCAGTGCAAGATTGGAAGATGTGAAGAGACCTGGTCCATAGAATCACCATGAGTTGGCCATATTGAATGGATAACATCATCATATCATCATCAACAACAACAACAACAATGAAACTTCCCTGTCTGGAAAGGTTCCCATTCTGGATCGTTGACTGTTGGGTCTGTCTGTTTCTATGACCTTTTCACTGGCCAGCACCAGATCCCATAATTCTGAGATCATCAGCCTCTTTCAACCCTACCTGGTTGTAATAGAGATTCAACCTGAGAATGCCAGGCTCAATTCTGCCCTTCAGTATTTGACTTGAAACATCCTTAAAATCTTTAAGGTCTGGGAAATAAGAATGTGTCAAGGCTACCTCAAAGATTATAGAACTCAGATCAGATCTCCTGAACATTATTTGTGCTTCCGTGTAGGTGAGCCACCTTTCTCCTTTCCAACTGTAATAAATCCTTATAGCCCTACAGAAAAATAAAGAGGATTTTTAAAATATATATATTTTCTCCTTCAGGGAATATAGCCGTTTTAGGGCAGGGACTTTGCTCCGGAAAATGGGATGGGTTGGAGAATTAGACAAAAACAAATTTATGCACACCCTCATTCTGCTCTTCCCATTAAATGCAAATTCCCCACAGGCACATTAAATAAAGAAGGAGAAGGTCAGAGGAGCTATTTAGAAGTCTTGACCATATTTATTTTATTAGGTTTGGGTGGGGGAAACCTGAGGACAAAATGATCACCCTTTTCCACACTCTGTGTGCGTGTATGTGTGTGTGTGTTAAAAATGTTGGTTGTGGGTTTACCAACTAATTAAAAAGAATCTACCCAATAAAATTCAAGAAAGAGAAACATGCGTTCATATGAGAACGCCCAGAACAGGCGCAGGAAAAAAATTGGCCCGAAATTGCTGGTCTGGAATTCATAAAACTTTTAGACGGAGAAGGAAAACTCTTAACACAGAACTGGAAAAGAAATTCAGACAGCTGTTTTAGTCATCGCAGGCAGCGAGTTTGGAAACAAAACAAAAAAAGAAAAAAAGAAAATGGGGAGAAGTAAGGGAAAGGGGAACTACAGCTTTTGAAACTGGAGTGAGAAGTAGATTCATGGAAGTGATTTTTTTTTTAAAGGAATAATCCAATGTTAGGGAGGTAAAGACTGCAGTCCTTTTGCTCTCCAGTATGGAGTTTAGCTAATGGGATGTTCACTCCTTCTCAGTCTAACCTAAATTTGTAGGGTTGTTAGCTCAGGATAAAATGAATCCCACCAGAAGCTTCCGTTTGAACTTCTGGAGAAAAAGAAGGTAAGTTATGTATCTAGCAAATAAAGAAATAAGAAGGCGAACAGTCTCGTTGCCTTGGCTTCTAAATGTCTGTGTATGCTTCAAATGGGGAAGGGAGGGAAGGAGGGAGGAGGGAGAAGGAAGGAAGGAAGGAGGGAGGGAGGGAGAGAGAGGGGGGAAAGGAAGGGAGGGAGGGAGAGAGAGAGAGAAGGGAGGGAGAGAGAGAGAGAAGAAAGGGAGGGAGGGAGAGAGAGAAGGAAGGAAGGAAGGAAGGAAGGAAGGAAGGAAGGAAGGAAGGAAGGAAGGAAGGAAGGAGGGAGGGAGGGAGGGAGGCTTGAATACCATCAAATAGCACTTAGCAATAGCACTTAGACTTACTGTATATACCGCTTTGTAGTGCTTTTACAGCCCTCTCTAAGCGGTTTACAGAGTCAGCCTCTTACCCCCCAACAATTTGGGTCCTCATTTTACCCACCTCGGATGGATGGAAGGCTGAGTCAACCTTGAGCCTGGTGAGATTTGAACTGCCGAACTGCAGCTAGCAGTCAGCTAAAGTAGCCTACAGGACTGCAATCTAACCACCGTGCCCATTCGGCTCTTTTTATGGGACAAGGGAAATCACTGCATGTAGAAAACTAGCACCTCAACATTGGAAAGAGAGACATTCAATTATATGCGAATCCCAAACTCCCAATTTAAATCAATGCATTTCCCAAACATCTTTCTTTCCTTCCTTCCTTCCTTCCTTCCTTCCTTCCTTCTTTCCTTCCTTCCTTCCTTCCTTCCCTCCCTCCCTCCTTCCCTTCCTTCCCCATCTTCCTTCCCTTCCTCATTCCCTCATTCCTTCCTTCCTTCCCTTCCTTCCTGTCCTTCCTTTCTCTCTCTCTCTCTCTCTCTCTCTCTCTCTCTCTCTCTCTCTCTCTCTCTCTCTCTCTCTCCTGAGTCCAGGCAGCTGTCCAGCATTGGCTCCCTCACCCCTCCTCCCCACACAACTGGGCATCGCAATCTGACCCAGAGACAGCATTCCGGTCTGGAAAAAAATTCTCGCCATCTGGACATGCCCCGGGTTACTCAGACTTCGGGGACATCCGAAGCCATAAGATTGGTGGCTGCCCCAGCTCTGGCTACGTGAAGACAACCAAGCTGTGTTGGCTCCTTTCTCCTTAGTCAGCTGGCAGCCGAGGGAGGAGGCGCTTGAGTTTCCCTGCGCCTGAAGCACAGTGAGAGAGACGTGCCAGCTGTGTTTGCAAACAAGCCAAATTTAATGAGGCTCCAGTAAGAGCGTTGGAAATGTGTACTACCAAAAATGAAAGAAAAAAAATTAACTAGTAAAAACAAAATGACAACAACAACAACAACAACAACAACACAAAAAAAGCCCCAAGCTTTCTGCATTCCCTGGCTAGGAAGTCCGAAAGGTTCTTTTGGGAAGGAGATTAAAAAAAAAAAAAACAGAAAACGAAGGAGGGGTTGATCGGTGCCAAGGGGAGAGTCCATCAGAATTTATTCTCATCTGCCTCCTTTTGAGAATTGCCAGGTTGAGGGGAATATGAGCCAAGTGACGGGTGATGGAAAAGCACCAATCGGATTAGGCCAACCATGAGATGCATCTGGAAAATTCACAAGCAGGGAAAGGGGGACCAGAAGCCCAGAGACAGCTGACACGCAGAGGTTTTCTTCATCTCGTCTATTTTGTCTATTTAGATTAGGGTCTCCTGGTCATCAACCTCTTCAAGAAAGTTCAGATTGTTCACTGGCCCCAAAACGTTTATCATATGAAAATAGTTTAATAGTACTTAGACTTATATACCACTTCATAACACTCTACAGCCCTCTCTAAGCAGTTTACAGAGTCTACGTCTTGGCCCCCCGCCCAACAATCGGGTCCTCATTTTACTGACCTTGAAAGGAGGCCGAGTCAACCTTGAGCCGGTCAGAATCGAACTCCTGGCAGTGAGCACTGAGTTATCCTGCAATACTGCCTTCTAACCACTGCGCCACTGTGGTGTAATAAATACTACTTTGACTAATGGTGCTAGGAAGAATAATGATAGATAAGGAAGGCCAGGAGAAATACACAATGGGTAGAGACAATCCAAGGGTGCCGTCCATCCAACCTTGGGTGATACTGTAACATCCAATCAGTAGCCACCTCAACTACAGGATTTGGTACTGGCATGTTGCTTTATAGAGACCCAATGTTGGGAAACTGCCGGCTTAGAATGGAAGGAAGGGATGCCAAGCATCAATTTAGCTTAGAGTTTCTGTGCAATCACAAAGAGGCACAAGAAGCTTGACCTCCCCTTCCAGCCTAGTTGACAGTTTCCCAATGCTCCAAAAGATTAATCGACCCCAATCAATCACCTATTATTTATCAACCACCTATTGACTCCCAGGCATTTATTAACCTTGTGGATAACCCCCGTAGACTCTTGGGGGTTGATATTGGTCTCTTTGGGGAAACCCTGATTTAGATCCTGGTTAGCAACTAAGGAGAGGGACACGGTGGCTCAGTGGCTAAGATGCTGAGCTTGTCAATCGAAAGGTCGGCAGTTCAGCAATTCGAATCCCTAGTGCCACGTAACAGGGTGAGCTCCCGTTACTTGTCCCAGTTTCTGCCAACCTAGCAGTTCGAAAGCACGTTAAAAAATGCAAGTAGAAAAAATAGGGACCACCTTTGGCGGGAAGGGAACAGCGTTCCATGCGCCTTTGGCATTTAGTCATGCCGGCCACATGACCACGGAGACGTCTTCGGACAGCGCTGGCTCTTCACCTTTGAAACAGAGATGGGCACCACCCCCTAGAGTCAGGAACGACTAGCACATATATATTTACCTTTTACCTTTTAGCAACTAAGACTGGTGCTGGGAGAGGCTCCCTTCACCCTACTAAGAATTCATCAGGAAGATTCAGCAACAGGCAAAGAGGCTGGTCATCACTGCCCCAAGACCTGTAGGAAAAACATTGCTGATGGTATCAGATATCAGGGGAACTTATTCAGCCTTTCTTTTGAAGGGAATTAATTTAATGGGACACTTCTGGACTAAGTGCAGATGGGAACTCATATTTCTTTTAATTTTGCAAGCTATTTCTGGGGTAAAAGGAAAAAAAATATGACATGTTGCTTCCTTTGGGAAAAGCTGATTAAATGAATATTTGGAGTTTTAAAGAAAACTGCGCCATTTGAATGCAGAAGCAGGAGGGAGTGGAGCCATCAGCAGTCACAGGGGAAACTGACATATGTAGAGTAGAAATTGACTCGCCTGTCCCTCCCCACCCATTGAAGGCCCAATGGGTGAACAGCACTGCAGCTATGTGTAGCAACTTCAAAGCTGTGCATCAGTTGATATTCTCATCCTAATGTCATGCCCAAATAGGAGATCAGGGGAACATCAAAATTCTGGTTTCCTAACTGCTTATTTTAGCCCTTAATCAAGCTCCTTCTCACAGATAGCTTGGAAGAAGACAAAGAAAGGCTCTGAAAGCAAAGGTCACCACATCTGACTGTTGATAAAAACTCAGAAAATCACTAGAGGGCGCCAAAAAGAGATTTCTGTATCTCTTGGCTACCCTCTAGTGGTCATCTGTTAGGCCTCATGGTAGCTACTGAATCTTTTCCTGCGGAAAGATCTGATGGATCTTTAACTTTGGACTAGGGAGTATATGGACGACCCCAAGCAGGGCACCTCAACATGAATGATGGCCTCAACATGTTTTCCAGAAATCAGTTTAAGAGGTGATATGGGCAGAATGGATATGATCATATCAAATGATGAATGATGGATCTATCTTCCAAGAAACTTAGTAGCTCCTCCATTGAGTCAACCATAACAGTGGTGGGTTTGAAAAATTTTTAATACCGGTTCTGGGAGTGTGGCTTGGTGGACGTGGCTTAGTGGGCATGGCAGGGGAAGGATACTGTAAAATCTTCATTCAAACCCCACTCCAGGGGAAGGTTACTGCAAAATCCCCATTTCCTCCCGATCAGCTGGGACTCGGGAGGCAGAGAATAGATGGAGGCGGAGTCAGTCAGAGGTGGTATTTAACAGTTCTCCGAACTACTCAAAATTTCCGCTACCGGTTCTCCAGAACTGGTCAGAACCTGCTGAAACCCACCTCTGAACCATAATCTTCCAAGCTAGATCAGTACCATCTGCCTGTTCCATTAAGGCTGAGAAAACATTGGAACTCTAAAAACCAACTTTAAAAAAATGTTGCGCAACTTGGGACATTTTGCGGCGTATCCAAGAAGAAAGACACAACCACAAAGAAAGTCCTCAGCAAATTCCTGCTGCTCACTAGTTTCTCAAAGCTTCCTAGTCACTTAGTGACAGGGATGCTTAGAGCACTCTGGGTCTCCCACACCCTCATAGACTGCCTTTTTTTTTCAGGACTCCATTAAATGGAAACCCTTTTGCCTTTACAGTAAAGGGATGAAAACGGAATCAACAAAACCTTTTCCATTTTCAGGACTGCAAAGAACGCCAAGCCTAAAGTGCTTAATCATCAGGCTTGATAGAGCCTTTCCTGGAATTCCGTTAACTCTCTGCGATTTAATCTCATTATTATTTCTCTTATGGTTTACATTGAGAGATCAAGCTACAGAAAGGGCTTTGCTCAGCAAGTTCTCGGCGTAGTTCAAGCGAGGTAACCAGTTGTAGCTTGCTTCAGGTTAAAAGGGCCTAAACCAATGTTTCTCAACCTTCTCAAGCTGTCTGGGGAATTCTCGGAGTTGAAGCCCACCTACCTTAAAGTGCAGAGAAGAGCAACCAAGATGATTAGAGGACTGGAAACTAAAACATATGATGAACTCTTGCAAGTACCGTGTTTCCCCGAAAATAAGACATCCCCTGATAATAAGCCTGATCGGGCTTTTTATTTTAGCGCATGCACTAAAATAAGCCCCCCTGAAAATAAGCCCTCCCCAAAAATAAGCCCTCCCCAAAAATATTTAAACACATACGCAGCTGGTCCCCGCCATTTCCTCTGGGTTAGGGTTAGGAAGACAGAGCTGGAAATAGGTAAGATGGAAAGAGGAGCTCCATCTTGCTCCATGCGCCCCAAAATAATAAGACCTCCCCAAAAATAAGGCCAAGCACTTATCTCAGGGTTCAAAAAAATATAAAACAGGTTCTTATTTTTGGGAAAACACGGTACTTGGTATGGCTAGTCTAGTGAAGAGAAGGACCAGGGGAGACAGGATAGCAGTGTTCCAATATTTGAGGGGCTGCCACAGAGAAGAGGGGGTCAAGCTATTTTCCAAAGCACCTGAAGGCCAGACAAGGAATAATGGTTGGAAACTGACCAAGGAGAGATTCAACCTAGAAATAAGGAGAAATTTTCTGAGAGCGAGAACAATCAACCAATGGAACAGAAGTTGCCTTCAGAAGTTGTGGGAGCTTCATCACTGGAGGCTTTCAAGAAGAGACTGGACTGTTGAATGGACTTTGAAGATGGCCAGTTTTGCAGAGATGGCGAAGATTTCAGCATATCTAAAAGATTGTTCACAAGAGACTTATGAATGGGAATGGAAGAGGTGGATAGATTATGTTCAGAACAAATATCAAAGTAGGAAGTATCAAATAGCTTTTATTTGAAAATGTTATATTAAGATTAAGATAGAAATATTTTTAAGGTAATGAGGATGAAAATTTATTTGAAAATGTAATATTAAGATAGAAATATTTTAAGGTAATGAGGATGAAAATTTATAAGGGGGAGGGAGGGGTTCAAGTTTTATATACAAAGGAGGGTTTTTCCTTTTACCTGATATGAGTATACTGTCCGGGGGGAGGGGAGGGTTAGGGTGGGTTAGGGAGGTTGGGAAGTTTGGGGTGGGTTGAGGGGGGGAAAAAGGGGTGAAAATGTAATTGTAAAACTTTTGTAATAAAAAAAAAAGAAGAAGAAGAGACTGGACTGCCATCTGTCAGAAATGGTGTAGGGTCTCCTGCTTGGGTGGGGGGTTGGACTAGATGACCTAAAAGGTCCCTTCCAACTCTGTTAATCTGTAATCTTTGGTCAAGCACTGACCAAAACAATTGGGAGAAGAATGCTTGGAGACCAGATGTACCTGCACATCATTTGGCTTTGGCTGAATATCCATGAACATCTTCTGTGCACACTCAATGAAACTTCCTATGGCTTTTTCCCGAGTTAACCAGGGTATGAAATGGACTGGCCTTGGCCATGTGGGATGGGCAAGACAAAAATGACTTCACTGCCACAGTGATGGGGTGGAGTTTCATGTTTAATTGAAAATAAATAAATAAATCGTAGCATACATTCTCGGCCAACATATCCGCCAACTGAATAGGAAATGCACTTGATTCCGTCAGAGAAAACCTCTCTCACACACACCCTTTCCCAAAGAAAAATAAAGGAGAGCCAATAGGTCATTACAGCTGCAGCTGTCTAAACTAAGGGCACAATCCACCGGGAACATTATCCAGAGAGACACGCAGGAACAGAGATTTGCTTCAGTGCCTTTGGCGCAACGCAACATCCCAGCGGGAAGGACAAACAAAGGAAGTGTTACTTTGCATGACACAGAGCCTATTTTTGTGGCCCAGGACACCCAGTATGGTGAGGACCAGAGTCTGGTAGCTCGAAAATAACTCTCCCTAACCTGCAGGCTTGGGGATTTTGGGGACTGCAATCCTGGTGCATTTGAGAACAATGACGGAAGAGAACATTGGTAGCTCACAACGTGGGGTCTTTGGTGCTTTCTGAACAAACCCCATTGCCTTCTAGCACTGATGATGTCACCTTGTTTGGTAATGAAATGTGTACAAGAAAATAAACAAGCTCAGAGAGCACCAAGGACCTCACAGTCCTCCTTCTCCTCATCCTCTTCCAACCTCTCTCCCTTCTAGCATTGATGATGTTACCTAGTTGGATAATGAAACATCTGCAAGAATGCCACCAAGCTCAGAGAACACCAAGGACCAAACAGTCCTCCTCCTTCTCCTCCACTACCACCACTACCTCCTCCTCCTCCTCCAACCTCTCTCCCTTCTAGAACTGATAATGTTACCTAGTTAGGTAATGAAACATCTGCAAGAAAGCCACCGAGCTCAGAGAACACCAAGGACCTCAGAGTCCTCCTCCTCCTCCTCCTCTTCCTCCTCCTCCTCTCCAAACCCCTCTCCCTTCTAGCACTGCTGATGTCCCTTAGTTGGGTAATGAAATGCCTGCAAGAAAATAACCAAGCTCAGAGAGCACCAAGGACTCCACGGTCCTCTTCTTCCGCCTCCTCCTCTCTGCAAACCCCAATTCCCTTCTAGTATTGATGATGCTACCCAGATGGGTAATGAAACGTCTGCGAGAAAACAACCAACCTCAGAGAGCACACCACACTTGAAAATGCCAACTGGGAGAGGCTTCGCAACTAAGAAATTTAATGGAAGCCAAGGCCAACCATGAATGTGTTGTGATTCAGGGATGTAAAACCGGGTTCCAAATTTCCTCTCCATCTTGGATCTCACTAAGTCAATTTTTCAGCCCCTAACCTTTCTCGTGGGGTGGGTGGGTGGGATGAAAAAGGGTAGAGGGGAGAAGATCTTCCTCTAACTTTGTCCTGGTGAGAATGAGGAAACGAATCAGCAATCACAGAAAGAAATCTAAGGCTCTAATGTTCAGAGGTTCTTGGCAATGGTCTGTGATCATCCAGTTTGGGGGGCATTCCATGGTTCCATAGGACCTCTAAAATCATTTTTGGATCCTGATAAGAGTCCGAAAATCATCTAGCAAGAATCGTGCAGGAAAGAACACGGAGGAAGATTTAACACCGCACCAACATGCTTACTGTAAATTTAAAAACACGCCTTGTGCAATGCAATAGATTAAAGCAAACAATAGCAACAGTCAAAACAATACCTTGAATTCAGCATTCAGGACTTTCAAAATTGCCACCCTCTTTAAGCTTTCTTACTGCTAACTTGGTTTGAAATAGGTAACCTGTAAGTTGCACAGCAACAGAAGACGATCTCATGAAATGCTCGGGGACCCCGCTTGTAACCTCAGAGCATCCAGTTCATTGATGTGCTAATGTGCTACAGATCCTCCACTGTCAAGACACAGAAACCAGAGAAGCAAGAAATTTATGAGTTGCCACCTTCTCCCTCTGGGTGAGAAATAAAAGACATAGAGGGAAGAAGGGACTCAAGAAATACTATCCAGTCAAGAGCATATGGGCTCTTCTGCACTTTAGGAATTAAAAGGACTTCATACCTGTCGTTGTGTCCCATTCCCCCTCCCCCCAAATCTCTGGAGGAAAACGAATAAAACAGCTCCTATTTTTAACTGGCATGTGCCAAAGAGATGAAACAGTATCTTGCATTAAGCAACATATACAGAATTAGTACTGGAAGAGGGGAGGGGAGGGGAGGGGAGAGTACAGGGAGAAGAAGAGGGAGAAGAGAAGGAAAGAGAGAGGGAGAAAGAAGGAAAGGGCAGGGGAGAGGTAAAGAGAGAGGGAGAAGAGAGATGAAGAGAGCGGGAGAAGGGAAGGCGGAGGGGAGGGGAGGGAGGGGAGAAGAGAGGAGAGGGAGGCAGGAGTGGGAGGCAGGAGAGGAGAGAGAAGAGAGAGGGAGGCAGGACAGGGGAGGTGAAGTGAGGTGAAGAGAGAGGGAGAAGGAAGGAAAGGAGAGAGGAGAGGAGAGGAGAGGAGAGGAGAGGAGAGGAGAGGAGAGGAGAGGAGAGGAGAGGAGAGGAGAGGAGAGGAGAGGAGAGGAGAGGAGAAGAGGGGGAAAGAGAGATGAAGAGAGAGGGAGACGGAAGGCAGAGGGGAGGGGAGGGGAGGGGAGAGGAGAGGAGAGGAGGGGAGGGGAGGGGAGGGGAGGGGTGGGGAGAATAATTTGTCCAAGAAATATTTTAGCTGTTCAATTTGGCTACTATTGGGCCAAATTGGGAATGGAATAGACTTCTCCCACCTTTCATCATTATGTAGGCCAGACATGCATCAAAGAGAATTTTTAGATCAGATTGCCTAAACTCAATATGTTCAATATCATCATATTTTGCTCCCTTTCAACCTATCTTTTAGAATGTGGTTGTGGACATGTCCCTCCAGAATCAAGCCCCACAAAACTTGCTTTGCCTCGGCTACAGCTGCAGACGCTACAATTACACAGCGCAAGATCTTCATTTCTTTTCTGAGGATGAACATGTCAACGTCAAAGGTCTTCTCCGTACCCTGTTCCAGGTCCCTTCTCTAAAGCTACGTCTCCCCCATTGAAGGGGGTTATACGTTTAAAGCTTACAAAAATAAAAGTAAGCAATCCAGCTGATTGGTTCTGGCTGGCATCAGAAATGAAACAGAATCAACAAAAGGGGAAGGAAGACCTCAATGTTTTGGATGGAGACTTTGCCCTGAAATATACTCAGCCACAAAGAGCAGGTGTAAATGGCTGCTAACTTTATGCCCAGGCAGAAGAATAACATCCAACACCACAACTGCAACTCCCGAACACTCTAATGAATTTCTAAGGGACCACGCTGATAGAGATGGTCCATCTTCGGCTTTGAAGTCATCGCCTACAATCCTACCCTGATCCCAAACTGCAGGGTCAACTAAACTTCAGCATCCCTACGGAAGTCATTAGTTATATTATATTAGCTGCAGTTGCAACATTATCAACCTGAATGTATAACTTATTGATTTGCTCCCGCCCGAGATCCCTAAATGCTTCAAAACAAGGAAGAGGACAATGACCCGCTAAGCAAACTCAACGGCTCTGCGTTCTCCACCCCATGCAGAAATGGAACGTAAAGACAAAACCCTGTTCAGATGATGGGGTAGAATCTCCAACTAGACTGGAGGGAGGTGTTAAGAGGGGATTGAGTTTTTAGGGCACAAAACCTCCCCACCTCACCCCCCAGAATCCTTGAAGCTTTATCTGACTGTTTCCAAGGGAAGGCAATCAGTTGCGTAAGATTCTTGTAACATAGCGGAGTAGCAATAAAGCTTTGGTTGGGAATTGCTCACAAGTGATTCTGGTTGCTTTCACCTGACAGATAGGTATTATAAGGTTATTCTCCAGTGCCACAGGTATCTGATTACTTTCTTAAAGCTTTCTCTTTGCTGTGAGCAGGTAAAATCTCAAGCGCCTGGGAAATCAGGAGATTCAGGCAGTTCAAATGAGTATAAAGATTTATTGCAAGCTTAAGTTCTCTACAAGAATCTGACCAACTAACTGTCAAAGGAAATGCACAAGAGATAAGATAAGCATTCAAGGTGGATTGGACTTAGATCTCTTATGGGTCCAAAGGGAATCATGACTTATGATGCATTAAACCCCTCTCTTTAATTCAGCCTGGTCCTCTCCTACAGGACTCCTGACCTTGGCATAGACTAGAAGTTTACATTTTTCTCCATATCAGAACTTGTACCTTATGAAAACCATATTATAAGTGACGGGAGGATCTATTTTAGAAGGAGGAAGATGGCATAAACTTTTTCTCTGTTGTTGTTAGTTGTGAAGTCGTGTCCGACCCATCATGACCCCATGGACAATGTTGCTCCAGGCCTTCCTGTCCTCTACCATCCCCCGGCATCCATTTAAGTTCATGCCAACTATGACTCCATCCAGCCATCTCGTTTTCTGACGTCCTGTTCTTCTTTTGCCCTCAATCTTTCCCAGCATTAGACTCTTCTCCAGTGAGTCCTTCCTTCTCATTAGGTGGCCAAAGTATTTGAGATTCTTCTTCAGGATCTGGCCTTCTAAAGAGCAGTCAGGGTTGATCTTCTCTAGGACTGATCAGTTTGATTGCCTTGCAGTCCAAAGGACTCGCAGGAGTCTTCTCCAGCACCATCGTTCAAAGGCCTCAATTCTTTGGTGCTCAGCATTCCTTATGGTCCAACTTTCACAGCCATACATTGCAACTGGGAAAACCATAGTCCATAGAGAACCTTTTCTCTAGATGCTCCTTAAATCCCTTAGAACCCCAACAATGCATTAAAACAGGCTTCACCCCATTTTAGTTCTGGTGGTTGAGGCTACGCTGGACCACTGCAGAAAAAATGCTGGCTGAATTCAGGATGAACCTGATGGAGACGACCAGGCTGAGCCTGAGGGAGAAGTCAAATAAGTCACAAGTCCCTTTGCACCCACAAGAGATCTAAGTCCAGCCCATCTTGAATGCCTCTCTTATCTCCCGCTCATTTCCCGTAACGGTCAGTTGGCCAGGATCTTGTAGAAAACTTAAGCTTGCAATAAAACTTTATACTCATTTGAACTGCCTGAATCTCTTGATTTCCCCAGAGCTTGACCAACCTCAAGATCAAGAGCTGAGTGCCTACCCTCTACAGAAGGATCCTTGGTTCAGTTTTTAGCATTTCCCAGTCAGCCTGAGAACTGCAAAATCATGGCAAAGAAGAGAGAAAAGTTGGGAGACTTTGCTCCAAAAAAAACTATCAAAGTTGGATTGTGTATAAAAAAAGCTGAAACAACCCCCTCTAATCACTGGTTGCCTGTCTTTTTTTTTTTTTTTTTGAAAAAAAAACCCAATAATAATCATCATCATCTCAACTTATTACTGTCAGATCTGCAACTGGAAAAGCTAAGTTGCTTTCTTAATTTTAATTTTATTGAAGAGAAGTGAACAAAGCCTACCCAAGGCACCACCGTAGAATTACATTAACAATAAAATTACATTATTAATTCTTTAATCTCACTCGAGGCCTCAAGCTGTTGCTATGTCCAATTACTCAGCTAACCACCTGTCAGATTTGTAAAGCGAGTTTAACATTACCTCCTGGACAGTTGTGAGCTCGGTGTTCGGTCAAGTCTGCCAAAGAGTCAAAATCCTGCTGGCAGTTATCGCAGGTGTAAATTGATTCGTCCTCCATATCTTCATCTTCCTCATTTCGTTCTTCCTGGCTGGTAATGCTGTTCCGTTCTTCCAACGCCCGGATCTCTCTTTTATCATTCTCCAGCTCTCTTCCCAAACCTCCTGCCAACAAAAAGGAAAGGCAATCTTACGTCTGGATCCCTTCACCTTTCCAAAGGAAAGAGGCAAAGCAGGGGGTGGGCTTCAAAAATTTTTAGCAAGAGGTTCTCTGCCCGGTTGCTGTGTGGGCGTGGCCATGGTGGGCATGGCCTAGTCAGCCTCCTGCAGCATGGCAGGAGGAGGCGTTTTTGCCCTCCCCAGGCTCCAGAGGCTTTCCTCTAGCCTGTGGGACGGCGAAAACAGCTCCCCAGGCTCTGGGGGTCCTCTGGAGGCCTGTTTCCAGTCTTCCTGAACTTCCAGTAGGCCCATTTTTCGCCCTCCCCGAGCCTCCATGTGCGCCCTGAACTTACCTGCATCCAAAATGGGCCGCGTGGGGATTCCTGGGAGGGGAGGGGCGGACGGGACCAGCCAGGAGTGGGATTTGGGAGTTCTCCAAACTGCACAGAATCTTAGATAGAAGTTCTCCCGAACCCCTGCGAATCCCCAGCAGCCCACCCCTGCTTGAAAAGCAAAGTCCTGTTATTTCACTGGAGTTGAAGGTTTGGCAATGAAAACGGTTATTTTGGGGCAATTCCGTCTAGCGAAAGCCACAACCAGATAAGTAAATGCTAGTTAGAAGGCATAATGTTCACAGGGGAGCCCGCATGGTGACTGTTAAGTCACCGTTTAGCATACCAGTTGAGATGTTGACCAGGACTGAGTTCAAATCCATCGACAACCATGAAAGCTCAAAGAGTGGCTTTGGGCCAGGCCCTCTTGTTCAACCCAAAGGGCTGTTGCAGACAGGGATAAAATTAGGGGGCGATCTATGTACAACTCCTTGAACATTCGGAGAACAAACATAGAGATGCAAGAAAGCAAGATAATTCACGAATGATTCATGCTGGAGCCCTTCTTCAGTGAACTCCAGGGCTCCAGCATCAAAAGCTCAGAAGAGTAAACCTCTGGTCCCGATGACAGACTCAAATTCAATCTGGCAAGATATTTCACTCTATCTACCTATCTATCCACCTATTTTTCTACCTGTCCAACTGTCTGCCTGCCTCCTGCGTCTGTCTGTCTGTATGTATGTATGCCTGTCTGTCCATCTCTGCCTGCCTGCCTGTTTATCTGTCTATTGATCGATCAATCGATCTATCCAGCTATCCAGTCATCTATTTATCTATTTATCTTTCTGTCTTTTACACCTTCCTTCCTTCCTTCTTCTTTCTTTCCATCTATTATCTATCTACCTATCTATCTATCTATCTATCTATCTATCTATCTACCTACCTACCTACCTACCTACCTACCGTATCTAGCATATCTAGCATATCTATCCATCCATCATCTATCATCTATCTATCTATCTATCTATTTATCTATCTACTGTATCTATCTACCTACAGTATCTACCATATCTACCATATCTATCTACTATATCCATCCATCCATCATCCATCTTCCATCTTCCATCATCTATCTATCTATCTATCTATCTATCTATCTATCTATCTATCTATCTATCTATCTACCTACCTACCTACCTACAGTATCTACCATATCTATCATATCTATCTACCATATCCATCCATCATCATCTATCTATCTATCTATCTATCTATCTATCTATTTTAGGCCTATGTTATGGTGAGATACTCATTCATTCTCTGCTATTCCTCCCTTTTTCCCTTGTCTTTCATTCATTCATTCATTCATTCATTCATTCCCTTTTACTTTCTGTCAAGCAACGGATATCAAGGAAAGGATCAGATCTCTCCATAGAAATGTTCTAGCCTGGACAAGAAACCTGTAATTTTATTAGCCAAAAATTGCATACAGTCTTTAACTCACAGGGCACCCAGGAGGAAGTTAAGGAACCATTTCCAAGTTATCAATGAGCAAGCTGGCAGTTTATCATTCTTTAATAAAATTAAAAATTGAACACATGAACTAATTGTTCCCATATTCGAGACTGGAAAGACAATTAGCATTGTTGAGCACTCAAAAACAGGAGAGCAGCCAAGAAATGCAGCTTATTTCTCGAAAATGTCAAAAACCCAGGGCTACATCTTTTTACTGAAGTTGTTTAATATCAGCACTACAAATCAAAAAATTTCTCAAATTTGCCCTTTCTGGTCAAGTTAGAACAAAAAAACAAAAACAAAACAAAACTTAAAGCCCCCTGCCAGGTCTCACAGCATGTAATACCCTTCCGTCCAAAAGGGAAATATTAAAAATCATTTGTAGAGACTTTTAATGTATCAAAAAATGCCACAATGCTTAAATCAACACTGCAGTTTCCAGATGCAGGAAATCACATCTCTTGCCACCAAGCTTCGTGTGGATAGCAAGGTTTTAAAACAAAAGCCTGATTTTTGAAGGCACTATCAAAACCTTACGTGTTCTTTCACAAGCCTGTTTTGTGATTTCAATCAAATTAAAGATAAAGGTTCCCCTCGCGCATATGTGCTAGTCGTTCCCGACTCTAGGGGGTGGTGCTCATCTCTGTTTCAAAGCCAAAGAGCCAGCACTGTCCGAATACGTCTCCGTGGTCATGTGGCCGGCATGACTCAACGCCAAAGGCGCACAGAACGCTGTTACCTTCCCACCAAAGGTGGTCCCTATTTTTCTACTTGCATTTTTTACCTGCTTTCGAACTGCTAGGTTGGTAGAAGCTGGGACAAGTAACGGGAGCTCACCCCATTATGCGGCACTAGGGATTAGAACCGCTGAATTGCCGACCGTTCGATCGACAAGCTCAGCGTCTTAGCCACTGAGTCATTGTGTCCCTTCAATCAAATTAGATACCAAGAAAGAAAGCAGATGACGGGTTCAATGATTTTGTATTATCATATTGCAATAATAAACTCAATTTTTTCCCATCCTCTGTATACTAATTATCAATCTCATTTTGTCATATTTACTGAATGCACTTCCAAAGCTTACTTAGGCTTCCAATGCAAATCAAGGGAGATTAATGCCAATTCTATCTCCTTAAAGCCAGCAGGTCTGACACAGCCAACAGTCCATAAATCTGGATGCCAACTCACTGGTTTTATAAGGCTAAAATCCATAAAATATGATCAAGTATATAAAATTAATTTAAAGCAAGAACTGCCAACCACATCTCTCTTAGGTGCTAATGGAATACAGATCCTTGAGGGTTCCTGTTTTTATTATTTATTTCTAAAACTTCGGTGCTCGAGAATGTTTTGCAAGTCAACGAAGTGTTTTTTTTTTTCACTGACTTGTTTGATTTTAACTTTATGTTAAACACTTGAGTTACAAGCCTCTTCCAAATGCCTATTCAAGAGTCACTTCTAGGCTGAGATGGAGAGCATATAAGAGGGAGGGAGGGAGGGAGGGAGGGAGGGAGAGAGGGAAGGAAGGAAGGAAGGAAGGAAGGAAGGAAGGAAGGAAGGAAGGAAGGAAGGAAGGAAGGAAGGAAGGAAGGAAAGAAGGTAGGTAGGTAGGTAGGTCCACAGGAGAGGGCTGCTGGCGATTCTCAGGGGTTCGGGAGAACTTCTAGCTAAGATTCTGTGCAGTTCGGAGAACCCCCAAATCCCACTCCTGGCTGGCCCCACCCCACCCCACCTGCCCTTCCCAGGAGTCCCCACGCAGCCTGTTTTGGATACAGGTAAGTGCAGGGTGCACGTGGAGGCTTGGGGAGGGTGAAAAAGGGGCTTACCGGAAGTTTGGGAAGGCTGGATACGGGTTCGTTTCCAGCCTCCAGAGAGCCTCCGGAGCCTGGGGAGGATGTTTTTGCCATTCTGGAGGCTCAAGGAAAGCCTCCGGAGCCCAGGGAGGGCAAAACACCCCTCCCCACTGTGGTGCAGGAGGTCGACTAGGCCACGCTCACCATGGCCACGCCCATCCAGCAACCGGGCAGAGAACCCTTTGCTAAAATTTTTGAAGCCCATCCTGTTCCCGGATGCTGGTAGCAGTGACCACATAAAGGTTACTTTTCCCTGAATTCCTATTCTACAAATGATTCTGTTACTCCACAGACTTTTTTTTTTTAGATTTTACCAGGATTTTCAAATATTGCCTTGCTCCAATGACAATAAAACCATCATTTTTTGGGGGGAAAGGGAACGGTTGTAAATATTTTATTTATTTATTTATTTATTTATTAAATTTATATACTGCCCTACTCCCAAAGGACTCAGGGCGGTGAACAGCCAGAAAGTAAAATATACTTGAGAGCATTTTTTTTAAAAAAGTTCTTAAAAAATAAACGTTGCCATCTATTGCAAATCCAGGCTAAAGAAGTTAAATTGGCTACTATCATTAACAGCAATTGTTTACCCAAGCATTTTTAATCCTTATAATCCCAACACTTATCTAAGGAAATGGCATTCTGTTTCTTTAATCTTGGATGCCACTGACAAATGCCAGCTGTTCAGTTTATTGCATCCTAATATTCAATGTAATATCCAAATCCCTATTTTTTTCTTCCAAATTACAAGAGATTAAAAGTAGGTTAACAAAACCACAAAGAATATATGCCTGAGATAGGGATATTCATTCCCTAACACAGTGTTTCTCAACCTTGGAAGCTTGAAGATGGGTGGACTTCAACTCCCAGGTTCTGGGAGTTGAAGTCCACCCATTTTCAAGCTACCAAGGTTGAGAAACACTGCCCTAACATGTGACAATGAATGTGTCCTACACAACATTACAGAACAAAATGACTCTTAAAGTTTCATACATCGAACACAATAATGGGGGAAAAAGCAAGCCGTAATACACACATACATTTTTTTTTTAATGGTCCAGTGTCGAGTTAATGGTGTTGGCTTCCTAAGACTTACAAGTTAATAAAATTGATCTCGCTGTAGTCTTGTAATGAAGAACAGTGGGATAAGGCTGCATTTGAACCGTGGAAAATTGTACATTGTTACCTTCTTGTGACCTCCCAGAGCCGTGGCCATTCTAACCTCTCCGAGCTGTCATTTATATGATGCCGACAGCAGATGGGAGAGGAGAAGAAAGAAAGGAAAGGATAATGTTGTCTTTGATCAGATGGATCTGCTCAAACTTTATGAATACAAACTATGAATATTGAAAAGACAAGAAGCAACGGATGGAAACTAATCAAGGAGAGAAGCAACCTAGAGCTAAGGAGAAATTTCCTGACAGTTAGAGCAAGTAGTCAGTGGAAGAGCTTGCCTCCAGAAGTTGTGAGAGCTCCAACACCAGAAATTTTTAAGAAGAGATTGGACAACCATTTGTCTGAAGTGGTATAGGGCTTCCTGCCTGAGCAGGGAGTTGGACTAGAACAGGGGTCTCCAACCTTGGGAACTTTACGACTTGTGGACTTCAACTCCCAGAATTCCTCAATGCTGGCTGAGGAATTCTAGGAGTTGAAGTCCACAAGTCGTAAAGTTCCCAAGGTTGGAGAACTCTGGACTAGAAGACCTCCAAAGTCCCTTCCAAGACTGTTATTCTAAAGTAGTTAGGGCTGTTGTTCAGTTGCTAAATTGTGTTCAACTCTTCACAACCCAATGGACCATAGCATGCCACCATCCCTATCCTCTACCATCTCCCAGAGTTTGCCCAAACCGATATTTACCATGTAGGTATTAACTATTAACATCACATCATCCTCTGCCATCTCCTTCTTTCTTTTGCGTTTTGCATGAAAGAGTATTTACTACGGTGGGATATTTATCATCAGATGTGGTACTGGCTGTCAGCTTGATTGGCTTCAAAACAGATTGTACAAATCCACTTTGAGTCATGAGGATCAATGGTCAACCTTGATAGCAGTGTGATTCCCTATGAAGTCATCTGCTGAAGACATCTGTTAGCTTCTTTACACGGTTGGGTGGCCACTGTGGGAACAGTTTCTTGGACTGGATGAACCGGAGGGTCTGATCCTGCAGGGCACTGCTTAAGTTCCTATGTTCTTATTCCAGGTAAATCTTGCCATCTCCCCTACACCACATGGACTTCACCAAGGAGGGGAACTTCCATTAGCATTTGTGTCAATGACCCAACCAAGTAGACATATTCAATTCAGATAAGGCACTGCCTCAAGTCACCCACAGATGGCTTAACCACAGTCCCGTTGCTCTTCACAAACTGGATTCATACAATGTTCTAAGCCAGGAATGTCAAACTCAATTTCATTGAGGGCTGCACCAGGGTTATGTTTGACCTTGGGTGGCTGAGATGGGCTTGGCCAGCTCAACATCACTCATGTTGGGGGTGCCTATGGTGACCTGAGGGCTCTGCCAGAGAAAATGGGCTCCTGAGCTCAATTTTTGGCTGTGATGGCCTCCTACAATCCTCTGCCAGTGAAAACAGAGCTCAGGAGGGCTGCACCAGTAGTAGTATTCACTTACCTTCACTACCGGTTCGCCAATGAGAGCGTGCGTGCCACCTCTGCGCATGCGCAGAGTGTCTGTGATGACGTCCAGGCAGGTGGGCAGAGCCTCCTGCCACCACCGCTAGCGGTTCGCCCGAACCGGATAGAATCTCACCACTGGGCTGTACGCAGCCCTCCCGAGCTCCGTTTTTCACTGGCAGCCGGTCCTTCACTATTTCCAGGGTGACCCCACGAGCTAGATCTAAGCACCCCACGGGCTGGATCTGGCCCCCGAGCCTTGAGTTTGAGCCCCCTGTTCTAAGCCATTAACTAAGCAACCCACATTTTGCCTTAGAACCACACGGGAATCCAGTCTGCGGGGTTTAGGATGTTTACTTCTGGAATATATATTTTCTTTGAATTAGATTAGGTGCATCTGCACTCCTGGTCTCCTGAGGTACGCACATCTATTCTTCCCTCAACTCTGCTGTTTTTCAGTTCTGAGAATACTTAGTTTAACAAGTAGAAGGCCTCATTAAAGCTCACTAATTTTTACATGTCACTCAAACCGCGAGTCACTTTATTTTCCATTACTGCCAAAATCTCCTACAGGAACCTTCATATTAAGTTTCTTTATTTTCACCACCGGTAACATGTCATTTTTAATCAGCTGTTTCTTTTCCTTTCCTTTCCTTTATTGCTTCAGAATTAGAGAGCAGTGTTCTGTTGTTATCTTTATTGCTACCTTTTCCCTTTTCGCAAGGATTATTGCCACACAAAAAATCATCAGGATGCATAAGCATCGAGTAAATTTCATATCCATTGTAAACAACTTTAAAAGCATTAGCTTTTAATATGTTTTACATATATGTTTCTTTTTTTTTCCTGGAAGAAAGAAGGAGGCAGAACAAAAAACAAAAAAGGAGGAGAGCCTGCTTGCAATTATTACTTCTATTCTCCCTAAACACTTATATTACTAAAGTGAAATGCCTTCTAAACACAAAGACAGATCTGGGAAGTAATTACAGAAATGCATTCAGGGGCAATAATTCTATATTAACTGTCAGCAGTATACATCTTCTGGAAAAGCACTTGTTATGAAGGAATTATGTATGTCACAGACAGAGGTATTGAAGGCAACTGAAAATTGCAAGGATGTATTAAACTTAACTCTCAGTCCCCCATCGGGGGTCAATTTATGTTTAATTTGTTACCTTGAAGTTGAGCCAAGACGTATATGAACATCTGTGAAGCAATGCAAAGATGCAGACAAATTCCACCAATTTCTATTTGAGGGAGCTATATGATTATGATTATTATTTAATTTTAAAACACCCTCCCCCCCATCAGAATTCGCACCTGTGACATTCAGTTTTTGCTAGAGGGGCAAATTGAAGAGGAAGGAGATGTTGGGCAGGAGAGGCACTTCTGCTTGGGAAGGGAGGGAGGGAGAAAGGAGAGAAAAAGGAAGGGAGGGAGAAAGGGAGGAAGGAAGGAAAGAAGGAGGGAAGGAAGATAGGGGGAGGGAGTGAGGAAGGGAAGGAAGATAGGGAGAAGGAAGGGAGGGAGGGGGGAGGGAGGGAGGGAGGGAGGGAGGGAGGGAAGGAAGGAAGGAAGGAAGGAAGGAAGGAAGGAAGGAAGGAAGGAAGGAAGGAAGGAAATCTCCATGATTGTAGTACCTTACTAAGACTCACTCAACACATTCAGTCTTGGTTTGTCTACACATCATGTCAAGCCACAGCTTGGGGTTTTGAAACCATATAGCCAGTTTAATGTAGAGATTAAGGTATCAGGCTAGAAGCTAGGCATTGTGAGTTCTAGTTCTGCCTTTGGCTAAAAGCTAGTGTATGACCTTGGGCCAGTCATTCTCTCTCTCTCAGCCTTAGGAAGGAGGCAGTGGCAAACCACTTTCAAAATCTTACGAAGAAAACTGTTAGGACTTGTTCAGGCAGTTGCCAGGAGTCAATGCTGACACAAAAGGACAGATTTTCTACCAATCTACCTACCTACCTACCTATCCATTATCTATCCATCCATCCATCCATCCATCCATCCATCCATCATCTATCTATCTCTCAAACATCTATCATTCTCTACCTACCTACCTATCTAATCTATCTATCATCTCCACAGTCTTTATGTGTCTATTTGATCTCATCCACAAAATTAAATC